>CAEFZP010005564.1:0-32500 GCA_903064625.1 Mallotus villosus | reverse complement strand
ATCAAACCCTCTCACCTCAACACACACACCAAACCCTCTCAAACACACACCACACACCAGACCCTCTCCTCTCACCTCAACACACACACACAAACCCTCGCCTGCTCACCGCAACACACACACCAAACCCTCTCATCGCACCTCAACACACACACACACCAAACGCTCTCCTCTCACCTCCTCAACACACACACCAGACCCTCTCCTCTCACCTCAACACACACACACACCAAACGCTCTCCTCTCTCCTCAAACACACACACACACCAAACGCTCTCCTCTCACCTCCTCAACACACACACCAAACCCTCTCCTCTCACCTCAACACACACACACCAGACCCTCTCCTCTCACCTCAAGACACACACCAAACGCTCTCCTCTCACCTCAAACACACACACCAAACCCTCTCATCTCACCTCAACACACACACACACCAAACGCTCTCCTCTCACCTCCTCAACACACACACCAGACCCTCTCCTCTCACCTCAACACACACACACACCAAAACGCTGCGTCTCACCTCCTCAACACACACACCAAACCGCTCCTCTCACCTCAAACACACACACCAAACCCGCGTCCGTTCACCTCAACACACACACCAAACCCTCTCAAACACACACACACACCAAACGCTCT
This sequence comes from Mallotus villosus, assembly GCA_903064625.1. NCBI lineage: Eukaryota > Metazoa > Chordata > Actinopteri > Osmeriformes > Salangidae > Mallotus > Mallotus villosus. The sequence goes on along the minus strand of CAEFZP010005564.1, from coordinate 31,855 downwards.
CCTCTCTCCTCAAAACACACACACACCAACCCTCTCCTCTCACCTCAACACACACACACTGACCCTCTCCTCTCACCTCAAGGACACACACCAAACGCTCTCCTCTCACCTCAACACACACACCAGACCATCTCCTCTCACCTCAACACACACACCAGACCCTCCTCTCACCTCCTCAACACACACACCAAACCCTCTCCTCTCACCTCAAACACACACACCAGACCCTCTCCTCTCACCTCAACACACACACCAGACCCTCTCCTCTCACCTCAACACACACACCAGACCGCTCCTCTCACCTCAACACACACACACACACCAAACCCTCTCCTCTCACCTCAACACACACACCAAACGCTCTCCTCGCACCTCCTCAACACACACACCAAACCCTCCTCTCACCTCCTCAACACACACACCAAACCCTCTCCTCTCACCTCAACACACACACCAAACCCTCTCCTCTCACCTCAACACACACACACCAGACCCTCTCCTCTCACCTCAAGACACACACCAAACGCTCTCCTCTCACCTCAACACACACACCAAACCCTCTCATCTCACCTCAACACACACACACACCAAACGCTCTCCTCTCACCTCCTCAACACACACACCAGACCCTCTCCTCTCACCTCAACACACACACACACCAAACGCTCTCCTCTCACCTCCTCAACACACACACCAAACCCTCTCCTCTCACCTCAACACACACACCAAACCCTCTCCTCTCACCTCAACACACACACCAAACCCTCTCAACACACACACACACCAAACGCTCTCCTCTCTCCTCAACACACACACACACCAACCCTCTCCTCTCACCTCAACACACACACCTGACCCTCTCCTCTCACCTCAAGACACACACCAAACGCTCTCCTCTCACCTCAACACACACACCAGACCATCTCCTCTCACCTCAACACACACACCAGACCCTCTCCTCTCACCTCCTCAACACACACACCAAACCCTCTCCTCTCACCTCAACACACACACCAGACCCTCTCCTCTCACCTCAACACACACACCAGACCCTCTCCTCTCACCTCAACACACACACCAGACCCTCTCCTCTCACCTCAACACACACACCAGACCCTCTCCTCTCACCTCAACACACACACACACCAAACCCTCTCCTCTCACCTCAACACACACACCAGACCCTCTCCTCTCACCTCAACACACACACACACCAAACCCTCTCCTCTCACCTCAACAACACACACCCAGACCCTCTCCTCTCACCTCAACACACACACACCAAAACCCTCTCCTCTCACCTCAACACACACACCAAACCAAACAATCGCTAATAACCGATAAACGATCAACATGGTTAAATCGTCCGATCTCTGCCCCAGCCGAGCGCTCTCCTCACCGGGCCCTGCGCGTCGAAGAAGCGGCTGATGGCGTTCCTCAGCTTGTTGAAGAGCATGGGATAGAGGGCGGGGCTTAGCTCCAGGCCCACCAGGTCCTTGACGTTGGTGCGGATCTGAACGCCCCTCTCGTGGCTGCACACCAGCAGGCTGAGCAGCCGCTCCAGGAAGCGTCCCAGAGGGGTCTCCGTGTTGCTGCTCTCACAGGAGCCCATGGAGATCATGGACGCCTTCCTCTCACTCTGCGGGGCCCATGGGGGGGCTGTAGGTGGCCAGGCCGGGGGCGGAGCGCTGCTGGAGGCACACCCCCCCCAGGGCACACAGGAAGCCCGTCATGTTGATCCACTCCTGGACAGGGGGGAGACACACAGGGTCACATGTTAACGTGACGGAGAGAGACGTTGTGGCGTGCGTCACATGGAGGCTGTGGGCAGAGCGGGGTGCTCACCTGGCCGTCCTCCAGCTTGGTTTTGGGGTGTTGGAGGATCAGTTTAGTTGCCTGCTCCCATTTAGCGTGCGTGTCCTCCCAAGCCTGGCACCAACGAAGAAGAAACACAGCAGTGACTCCTCCAGACATCCTTCCTGTCTGGGAGGAAACCCTGTCTGTCTGTCTGTCTGTCTGTCTGGGTGGGTGGGTGGAAACCCTGTCTGTCTGTCTGTCTGTCTGTCTGTCTGTCTGGTGGAAACCCTGTCTGTCTGTCTGTCTGTCTGTCTGGGTGGAGACCCTGTCTGTCTGTTTGTCTGCCTGTCTGTCTCACCTCTGTGTTTCCTGCTGTAGGGTGTTCTATCCTCCTCAGCAACGCCATCACTCTCTTCTGCAGGGCTGAGCGGCCTGGGAACACACACACACACACACACACACACACACACACACACGCACACACACACACACGCACACACACACACATTAGCAGAGCTTGGCCGATGAGAAGCCTCTGCACATCTGCTCAGCACACATGCAGACACTGCCCTCTAGTGGTGAAACCCCTCAACGCTCTAGTTGCCCAGGGCAACCCAGCAGCCCCACCCAGCAGGCCCACCTAGCAGCCCCACCTAGCTGCCCCACCCAGCAGCCCCACCTAGCTGCCCCACCCAGCAGGCCCACCCAGCAGGCCCACCCAGCAGCCCCACCTAGCAGCCCCACCTAGCAGCCCCACCTAGCTGCCCCACCCAGCAGCCCCACCTAGCTGCCCCACCCAGCAGGCCCACCCAGCAGCCCCACCTAGCAGCCCCACCTAGCTGCCCCACCCAGCAGCCCCACCTAGCTGCCCCACCCAGCAGCCCCACCTAGCAGCCCCACCTAGCTGCCCCACCCAGCAGCCCCACCTAGCTGCCCCACCCAGCAGCCCCACCTAGCAGCCCCACCTAGCAGCCCCACCTAGCTGCCCCACCTAGTAGCCCCACCCAGCAGCCCCACCCAGCAGCCCCACCCAGCAGCCCCACCTAGCTGCCCCACCCAGCAGGCCCACCCAGCAGGCCCACCCAGCAGCCCCACCTAGCAGCCCCACCTAGCTGCCCCACCCAGCAGCCCCACCTAGCTGCCCCACCCAGCAGCCCCACCTAGCAGCCCCACCTAGCAGCCCCACCTAGCTGCCCCACCTAGTAGCCCCCACCCAGCAGCCCCACCCAGCAGGCCCACCCAGCAGCCCCACCCAGCAGCCCCACCTAGCTGCCCACCTAGTAGCCCCACCTAGTAGCCCCACCTAGCAGGCCCACCCAGCAGGCCCACCCAGCAGGCCCACCCAGCAGCCCCACCCAGCAGCCCCACCTAGCTGCCCCACCTAGTAGCCCCACCTAGTAGCCCCACCTAGCAGCCCCACCCAGCAGCCCCACCCAGCAGCCCCACCCAGCAGGCCCACCTGTGGACTTCATGTTGCTGACGGAGGCCAGCTCGATGAAGGTGTTGTAGTTGGGCAGGACGCTCTGCACTGGCATGTCTTCCAGACTGCACCTGATGTCAGCCTCCTCACACAGGTGTCTGAAGCAGGACATGGCCACCAGCACGGCCTCAGCGTCAGGGCTCCACAGGAACATGTAGAGGCTGACCTCCAGCTTGGTCTGAGCCTGCCGACAGATGGGGATCACACTGCCCAGCGTGGCACGCTCCTGAGGGGAGAGGGGGGCGGGCGAGGTTCACTCACAGAGCCACGATGATGCACCTGGCTGTGCTACACAGAGCACTGAACTCATTCTGAAAGGACTCTAATATATCCATCTAGCTAGGACTGGTTCTAGAGGAACATGCACTAGGTAACAGCATACCTGGTTCTAGAGGAACATGAACTAGGTAACAGCATACCTGGTTCTAGAGGAACATGCACTAGGTAACAGCATACCTGGTTCTAGAGGAACATTAACTAGGTAACAGCATACCTGGTTCTAGAGGAACATGCACTAGGTAACAGCATACCTGGTTCTAGAGGAAGATGAACTAGGTAACAGCATACCTGGTTCTAGAGGAACATGAACTAGGTAACAGCATACCTGGTTCTAGAGGAACATGAACTAGGTAACAGCATACCTGGTTCTAGAGGAACATGAACTAGGTAACAGCATACCTGGTTCTAGAGGAACATGAACTAGGTAACAGCATACCTGGTTCTAGAGGAACATGAACTAGGTAACAGCATACCTGGTTATAGAGGAACATGAACTAGGTAACAGCATACCTGGTTCTAGAGGAACATGAACTAGGTAACAGCATACCTGGTTCTAGAGGAACATGAACTAGGTAACAGCATACCTGGTTCTAGAGGAACATGAACTAGGTAACAGCATACCTGGTCTAGAGGAACATGAACTAGGTAACAGAATACCTGGTTCTAGAGGAAGATGAACTAGGTAACAGCATACCTGGTTCTAGAGGAACATGAACTAGGTAACAGCATACCTGGTTCTAGAGGAACATGAACTAGGTAACAGCATACCTGGTTCTAGAGGAACATGCACTAGGTAACAGCATACCTGGTTCTAGAGGAACATGAACTAGGTAACATTAAACAGCATACCTGGTTCTAGAGGAACATGAACCATGCTTGCTAGTTCAAGAGGAACACAACGTACCTTGTTTCGGAGGAGGAACTTGTTCCTGCAGATGAGAATCTCTCTTAGCCACTTGAGGATCTCTGTGCTGTTGATCATCTGGTGGCCAATCAGCTTCTTGCAGAGGAAGAACAGCACCTGGGAGCTGGGGGACACGGCAGCCAATCAGAAGAGACACCCTGAGTCACATGCTGCTGCTATCGTTGTTGTACTGGACTGATGGAAACTTGTCACACCGAGGTGAGTCATGGAGCTGTCTCTGTGATGGTACCTGATCTCCCAGAAGGTTTCGATTGGTGCGTCTGGGTTCCACAGCTCGATGTTCTCAGGCTGGTGCAGGACCAGGAGAGCCTATCAGAGAAAGACACACTGATTAGTCTCGGGAAACCTGCTGGTGGATAGCAGTAACTACAGTTGTATAGTACCTGTATACAGTCTCACCTCCATGGCTTCTTGGGAGATGTCCCCCATGTGTAGTGTGTGTGTGTGTGTGTGTGTGTGTGTGTGTGTGTGTGTGTGTGGTGTGTGTGTGTGTGTGTGGTGCAGGGGGATCAGCGTAGGAGAGTCTCACCTCCATGGTGTGTGTGTGTGTGTGTGTGTGTGTGTGTGTGGTGTGTGTGTGTGTGTGTGTGTGGTGCAGGGGGATCAGTGTGGGAGAGACTCACCTCCATGGTGTGTGTGTGTGTGTGTGTGTGTGTGTGTGGTGCAGGGGGATCAGTGTAGGAGAGACTCACCTCCATGGTGTGTGTGTGTGTGTGTGTGTGTGTGTGTGTGTGTGTGTGTGTGTTGTGTGTGTGTGTGTGTGTGTGTGTGTGTGTGTGTGTGTGTGTGTGTGTGTGGTGCAGGGTGATCAGTGTAGGAGAGACTCACCTCCATGGCTTCTTGGGAGATGTCCCCCATGCTGGCCAGAGGAACCAGCTGCACCAGGCCTGTGACCAGCTCCACCGTGCTGCTCTGGGTCTCCTGGCCCAGCTTCCCCGGGTCTAACACACACACCACACACACACACACACACACCACACACACAGGTGAACATGTTTACAAACACACAGGCATGTCCAAACATGACTGAACAGCGGCTGGATTACGAGGTGCTCATCAAGGCTCTAACTCTGAAACAGATTACCAGCGATTTTAAACAGAGCACTTATCCAACCTCTCCCGTCCACACCTGACCTAGCAGGCTTAAACATGATCTTAAACATGATTATCCCTTCAGACCAAACTTCTCTGAGGGCTTCCCCTCTCTAAGGACTCAGGGATACAGAGTAGCTGCTGTAATGTGAGGAGAGAGGTGGACTCACGTGCAGCATGAGCTTGGGGTCAGCATGGATGAGCTTCACCAAGACCAGCAGAAGGTACTTGTGACTTCTGTTGTCCAGATCAGTGGTCTTCTCTTTGAACTTCAGACTTGTCATCTTCTCCTTGAAGGTCAAACTCTGTGACACACACACACAAAGACACACACACACACACACACACACACACACAGAGAGAAGTTTAAGAAAGAGCGTATAATGGAACAGGACGAGAGGAGAGGGAGAGGAGGAGGAGGAGGAAGACAGACAGTATCTCTCCACACTCCCCCCGCGCGCAGCAGAGAAGAACACCACAGGCCCTCCACATCACAGGGCCGTGGAGAGAACCACCAGGAGAGACATGGGTCAGGGGTCACAGCCCCACCAGGAGAGACATGGGTCACATCCCCCCCCAGGAGAGACAGGGGTCAGGGGTCACAGCCCCCCCCAGGAGAGACACACTTTCATCAAGTAAGAAACAGCAGGAGAACAACATAACCTATTTTTAAAATGATATTCCGGTTTACTGTGGGGTCAGGGGTCAGCTGCAGAGGTCAAGAGCAAGGGGGGGTTTACGAGGAGGGGGGGCAGTTATACTTACAGCAACAGCAGCCCATTGCCATGCTAAACAGTGACTGGCTGGCATCTGAGCGCATGAGCAACAACAGCCCAGATCACAGGACAACGAAAGGGGGGAGAAAAGAGGGGGGGGGGAGAAGGAGGAGAGAGAAGGAGAGACGGAGGAGGAGGAGGAAGAGGAGGAGGAGAAGAGAGAAGGAGGAGGCAATACAGATCAGATCCTAGCAATACATCCCTCTTCACGAGCGATACAGCCCTCTTTACGATGAGGAGGGGTGAGCGAGGCCTGGTTAGGGCAGGCAGAGGGCCTGGTTAGGGCAGGCAGAGGGCCTGGTTAGGGCAGGCAGGGGGCTGGTTAGGGCAGGGGTTGGGGTAACTTACCGGGGTCATGCGGAGCGGTGCGTGGGTGCTGCAGGTCTGCATGACGCGGGCCAGCGTCTCTGAGAACATGGAGCGCAGCTCTGCGGAGTAGCAGTACACGGCGTCGATCTTGGGCCACCAGTCCAGAGGAGACTGGAGGAGGAGAGCAGACTGTTACACCCTCCTGCCTCGCCACAACCCTCCCTCTCCCTACACCCTCCCTGCCTCGCCACACCCTCCCCCTCCCTGCCTCGCCACACCCTCTCCCCCTCCCTACACCCTCCCTGCTCGCCACACCCTCCCCCTCCGCACCCCTCACCTCCCTGCACCCCTACCCCCTCCCTACACACCCTCCCTGCCTCTCCTACACCCTCCCTCTCCCTACACACCCTGCCCCCCTCCCTACACCCACTCCCCCTCCCCTACACGCTCCGACACCTCGCCCTCCCTAGAAGAAACACCTCCCCCTCCCCACAGGCTCCCTACACCCCTCCCCTCCCTACACCCTCCCGCCGTACTCCCCAGCCGCCCTACACGCCCTCCCCCTCCCACACAAGCACCCTCACCCTCTCCCTACACCCTCCCCCTCCCTCCACACCCTCCCTCCCCTGACACCCTCCCCCTCCCTACACCCTCCCCCTCCCTACAACCCTCCCTGCCTTCTCCCTACACCCTCCCCTGGCCTCATCGCCTACAAACACCTCCCCCTCCCTACACCCTCCCTCTCCCTACACACCCAAACCTCCCCCTCCCGACACCCTGCCCCTCCCTACAACCACTCCCTGCCTCGCCACACCCTCCCCCTCCCTACACACCCTCCCCCTCCCTACAACCCTCCCCCTCCCTACACCTCCCTGCCTCGCCACAGCCACACCCTCCCCCTCGACACCCTCCCCCTCCCCACACCTCCCTCTCCCTACACCCTCCCCCTCCCTACACCCTCCCCCTCCCTACACCCTCCCCCTCCCTACACCCTCCCTCTCTCCCCACACCCTCCCTGCTCCCTACAAACCCCTCCCCTCCCTACACCCTCCTCTCCCTACCACCCTCCCCCTCCCTACACCCTCCCTGCCTCGCCACACTCACCTCCCCTCCCACACCCTCCCTGCCTCGCCACACCCTCCCCTCCCACACACCCTCCCTCTCCCTACACCACCCTCCCCCTCCCTAACACTCCTCTCCCTACAACCCTCCCTCTCCCTACAACCCTCCCTCTCCACAACACAGCCCTCCCTCTCCCTACACCCTCCCTCTCCCCACACCCTCCCCCTCCCCACACCCTCCCTCTCCCCCACCCCTCCCTCTCCCCACACCCTCCCCCTCCCTACACCCTCCCTCTCCCTACACCCTACCCTCCCTCTCCCTACACACCCTCCCTCTCCCCACACCCTCCCTCTCCCCCCACACCTCCCTCTCCCACGGTCCACACTCCCTCTCCCTCCCACACAGCCCTCCCCCTCCCTACACCCTCCCTGCCTCACCACACCCTCCCTACATGCTACGGTGTGTGTGCAGACTCACGTTGGTGATGATTCTGTGCAGAGAGTTGACCAGGACGAAGTGAAACGTGGGAGGAGATGAAGATGCAAGGCAGACCTGGAGGAGGGAGGGAGACAGTAGAGGGAGGGAGGGAGGGCACACAGTGAGGACACAGCTCTGAGAACACAGCTCTGAGGACACAGCTCTGAGGACACAGCTCTGCAGCTCTGAGGACACAGCTCTGAGGACACAGCTCTGGGGACACAGCTCTGAGGACACAGCTCTGCAGCTCTGAGGACACAGCTCTGAGGACACAGCTCTGCAGCTCTGAGGACACAGCTCTGAGGACACAGCTCTGAGGACACAGCTCTGCAGCTCTGAGGACACAGCTCTGAGGACACAGCTCTGAGGACACAGCTCTGAGGACACAGCTCTGGGACACAGCTCTGAGGACACAGCTCTGAGGACACAGCTCTGGGGACACAGCTCTGACAGCTCTGAGGACACAGCTCTGAGGACACAGCTCTGAGGACACGCTCTGAGGACACAGCTCTGAGGACACAGCTCTGGGGACACAGCTCTGGGGACACAGCTCTGAGGACACAGCTCTGAGGACACAGCTCTGAGGACACAGCTCTGAGGACACAGCTCTGAGGACACAGCTCTGAGGACACAGCTCTGGGACACAGCTCTGAGGACACAGCTCTGAGGACACAGCTCTGAGGACACAGCTCTGAGGACACAGCTCTGAGGACACAGCTCTGGGACACAGCTCTGAGGACACAGCTCTGAGGACCGCTGAGACACAGCTCTGAGGACACAGCTTGCAGCTGAGGACACAGCTCTGAGGACACAGCTCTGCAGCTCTGGGGACACAGCTCTGAGGACACAGCTCTGAGGACACAGCTTGCAGTGCTGTAACCAGGCCAGTAGGAGTGCATGCAGCCCACAGACCTTAAAGTGCTGGTTGTTGTGGGGGTTGATCCGGAAGCAGGACACGAAGCAGTCGATCATGAGGTCCACGTCTGCGTTCTGGCTGCCCGCTCCTCGGGAGAAGGGCTTGGGGGGGGTTGAAGAGCAGCGCCTGGAGGGACGACACACACGCTAGGAGGGAGCCCTGAAAACACCAGCCCTGAAACACCAGCCCTGAAACACCAGCCCTGACTAGGAAGACCTATCAGGGTCTGTGTGGTGTGTGTGTGTGTGTGTGGTGTGTGTGTGTGTGTGTGTGTGTGTGGTGTGTGTGTGTGTGTGTGTGTGTGTGTGTGTGTGTGTGTGTGTGTGTGTGTGTGTGTGTGTGTGTGTGTGTGGAGACCAACCTTGAGGTCCACCACGATGGACTGCACCAGTAGGAAGATGATGGAGTGGTCCTCCCAGTTGATGTATGTGGAGGCTTTACAGAGCTTCACACAGGCGATGGCAGCGCTCTCTGTGAGCTGCCTGCTGCTGCCCTGCCCTGCTAGAGCCTTCCTCAAGCTGTCCAGGAACAGCTTCTGAAGAACACACACACACACCACGTCACACACACACCACGTCACACACCCTGCCCTGCTAGAGCCTTCCTCAAGCTGTCCAGGAAACAGCTCTGAAGAACACACACACACACACCACGTCACACACACACACAACCACGTCACACACCTGCCCTGCTAGAGCCTTCCTCAAGCTGTCCAGGAACAGCTTCTACAGGACACAACACACACAACCAGTCACACACACACCACAGCACACAGGGGGACAGGGATCTAGAACTGCCTGTATGGAACATACAGAGTCCTGTAAGGGTGGGAACAGTTGTCTTTCCTACGTGTGTGAGAGAGACAGAGAGACAGAGAGGCAGAGAGACAGAGAGACAGAGGAGAGTGTGTGTTTGTGTGTGTGTGTGACCTTGTTGACTTTGGAGTCGTCCAGGGGCTCCTTGGTGAGGTCCTGTGTGATGTCAGGACAGAGGATGAGGAGGATGATCTGCAGGGGCCACACCGCTGCCTTCCTCTTAGCGCTCTCTGCAAAGCTGTCCACCAGGTCAAACAGCTTCTCTGCACACTCTGGAGCACACACACACACACACACACACACACACAGTATCAGCCTCCAGAACACACTCTGTCCACCAGGTCAAACAGCTTCTCTGCACACTCTGGAGCACACCACACACACACAGTTTCAGCCTCCAGGACACACTCTGGGAGCCTGCAGCCCCAGAAGTCACCTGGTGAGAGGTGACACAGTGGCCCGAGGTGGCCCGAGGTGTGCTGTACTCACCAGCCATGTCAGTCTGCGGTCGCTGGTACAGCATGGTGAACTCGTCAGGGTAGTTCTCCACCCAGTTCCAGAAGGCCTGGAGGACACACACACCTGTCATCAGACCTGCAGCCCGGTGGGAGGGTGGGGCTGTGAGAGGGACAGGAGCTCTGCAGACACTCACCTTCTCCAGACTGTTGATGACACTCAGCTGGGCTGGTTTCTTCAAGGACTTGAATTTAAACACGGTTTCTGCAGCAGGAGAGGAGACACTGATGAACACTGACACATCGACCAATCAAGACCTGGGGATTTCTCTTGAGATGTTACCACGGTACCTTGGAGTAGTTTTTAAGCTTGGCACAGTCCACGTTGATGTATTGGATCAGCTCGATGTCGTGGACGTCCACCGTGTCCTCAGAACAGACAGTTAACTCCTGTAACCTGGAGCACAGAACACCATCATCCACACAGATCAGAATCATCCACACAGACCAGCGTCATCCACACACTCATCCACACAGAACACGATCATCCACACAGAGCACCATCATCCACACACTCATCCACACAGACCAGCCTCAGCCACACACTCATCCACACAGATCAGCATCATCCACACACTCATCCACACAGACCAGCATCATCCACACAGACCAGCGTCATCCATACACTCATCCACACAGACCAGTCATCCACACACTCATCCACACAGACCAGCCTCATCCACACAGACCAGAGTCATCCACACAGACCAGCCTCATCCACACACTCATCCACACAGATCAGCATCATCCACACACTCATCCACACAGACCAGCATCATCCACACAGACCAGCCTCATCCATACAGACCAGCCTAATCCACACAGACCAGCATCATCCACACACTCATCCACACAGACCAGCAGGTTTAGAGGTGTACTAGTGTGGGACTGGAACTGAATAAGTTGGTTGACTGAGCAAAGCTTTCAGAGTAAACGCTGTGCAGAGGCAACACTGAGGTCAGCTGATCCTGGCCTCATGTTTTAGTAACAGGTTCTGTGTCTCCCTGGTCAGTCAGCCACATCCTAGAGCTCCACAGGGAGAACACATTCTGACTCAAATAGGACAGTGCTTTGGGACCAAATAGGACAGGGGGGGGGGTGTGCGTTTGGACCAAATAGGACAGGGTGCTTTGGGACCAGATAGGACAGGGGGGGGTGTGCGTTTGGACCAAATAGGACAGTGCTTTGGGACCAAATAGGACAGGGGGGGGTGTGTGTTGGGACCAAATAGGACAGTGCTTTGGGACCAGATAGGACAGTGCTTTGGGACCAAATAGGACAGGGGGGGGGTGTGTGTTGGGACCAAATAGGACAGGGGGGGTGTGTGTTGGGACCAAATAGGACAGGGGGGGGGGTGTGCTTTGGGACCAGATGATAGCTAACCCTCCATGGTTAGTAGTTACCTGGTGGAGATGCGGCTGAACACGGCACTGAAGTTGTTGCAGCTGAGAGAGAAGAGCACCCCTGAAGCAGAGTTCCTCAGCTCGGCCGCGTGCTGGTGGCCCTCACGGTACGTGTGGATGAAGTGGCAGATCTCTGGTAACAGCTGCTTTACCAGCATGGTCTCATCCAGACGCATACAGTCCTTAGGTTGCTGAGGGAGGAGAAGGAGGAGGTTAGGAGGAGAGGAGAGGAGAGGAGGAGAGGAAGAGAGGAAGAGAGGAGGAGGAGAGGAGAGGAGAGGAGAGGAGAGGAGAGGAGAGGAGGAGAGGAGAGGAGAGGAGGAGGTGACCGGCCGGCTGACAGAGCGAGCTATTGAGCTTCTGGTCCCAGCAAATAAAAGATTCCGGAAATGTCGAAAAATCCCTTTGGAGACCGTGAAGGCAGTCAGGATGAGGAAACACCTGGAAAAGCAATCTGGAGGAGTGGGCAGTGAGAGCACACATCTGCAGAGAGGAGGAGGAGGAGGAGGGGCCAGGGGACTCTCCACAGACAGCCTCCACATACAGCCTCCACAGACAGCCTCCACATACAGCCTCCACAGACAGCCTCCACAGACAGCCTCCACAGACAGCCTCCACAGACAGCCTCCACAGACAGCCTCCACACACAGCCTCCACACACAGCCTCCACAGACAGGCAGAGGCCTGGGCAGATAGACGGGAGGAGGGAGAGACGGAAGGAGGAGGGGGGACAGGGATGGAGGGAGAAGGGGGACAGGGGGACAGAGATGGAGGGAGGAGGGGAACAGGGATGGAGGGGGGAAGAGAGACAGATCTTACCCCAGCGAGGCATTTCTCCAGTGTGTCCAGGATGATGAGCTGAGAGAGATAAAGGTTCTTCTCCGACGCCTCCCCAAATATCCTCTGAGGAAGACAGAAGGACCCAGGTTAGACAGCTTCAGCTTCAGCTACTGGACTTACACTGTCAACATACCCAGTACATACACACAATGGCCCTCACACACACACTCACACACTCACCATGTTGTTGACATTCTTCAGGATGTTAGTGAGGCCCCCGATGACCAAGGAGAACTTGTACTTGGAGATGTGGATGAGACACTCCCTGTTGTGTTCCGTACTGACCTTGGTGTGCGTGTTCTGCTGGCCCACCTTGACAGGAAGCTGGGGGCACACAGTCAAACCCTCAGCCTTAGTTATGTGACAGGTGTGCAGAAACACAACTTACTGAAGCACGAAGTCATGTTAGAAGCTGCGTAAACAGAAAGTAAAAGGCGATCAACTTGTTTGAGGATGTGAATAACCATTATCACTCCAAACTTCAGTAACAGTCAGTGTTCCATCAGCCAATCAGACTAACAGAGAACAGAGTGTGTTCCCAGCTGGGATCCAGTGACAGCACACAGGACTCCGCCCACACAGGAAGTAAACATTGAGGCTGCAGGCAGGCAGACTCTGTCCTCCCTTCTGGGCAGAAACATCCACATCTTAATGGAGTGGCATGGCAGGTTCCCTCTCAGAGAGCCGTGTGTCTTCACTTGGCTGAGCATCTCCTTCCAGGTCAGAGGCGATGAGCAGCGTTAGAAACATCCACCTCTTAACGGTTACAAAGACCTCGGCAGCAATCTGAGGGATGTGACTGTGCTGGTATCACCCAGAACAGGCTCAGTCCAGCATCTGAGGGATGTGACTGTGCTGGTATCACCCAGAACAGGCTCAGTCCAGCATCTGAGGGGTGTGACTGTGCTGGTATCACCCAGAACAGGCTCAGTCCAGCATCTGAGGGGTGTGACTGTGCTGGTATCACCCAGAACAGGCTCAGTCCAGCATCTGAGGGGTGTGACTGTGCTGGTATCACCCAGAACAGGCTCAGTCCAGCATCTGAGGGGTGTGACTGTGCTGGTATCACCCAGAACAGGCTCAGTCCAGCATCTGAGAGATGTGACTGTGCTGGTATCACCCAGAACAGGCTCAGTCCAGCATCTGAGAGATGTGACTGTGCTGGTATCACCCAGAACAGGCTCAGTCCAGCATCTGAGGGGTGTGACTGTGCTGGTATCACCCAGAAAAAGCCGCTCCCTAAAGTCACTACCCTGAGATAAACACACACATTTACTGAGGGGTAAATTCATGCATTTATCAGACGCTTTCAAAGCGACTTCCAAAAGAGGGCTTTACAAAAGTGAATAGGTCACTGATCATAACAACAAGATAGACTAGATTGCGGGTAGCCAAAACATAAAACATACATTGTGAAAACTAAATAGGTCCCCCCCACACACACACACACACACACACAGGAACACACACAACATACAACATACAGAATATATAGAATATGAACACAATGATAACATATTAAAAGGTAGCATGTCACCTTTAAAAGCATCATGTTACAACAATATTCAACATGCTATAGCTCAGCTTTCCTCATTAATTTAAAAGGTCAGAAGACATGACAGGACAAACGCAGAGGCAGATTAGAATAATCCCTCCAGATAATCTGCTCTAATCTGCATCAGAGAGCCGCCAAGACGACTTTCTCTGTGTTGAGTCTTGAAGTGCCATTTCCAGAAAGCTGATTCTGATGAGGCTGAAAGCACCAAAACACACAATCCTATTTAGTGATTAGACTCCTGTGTGTGTTTAGCTGTAACATTTTTTTAAAGTACTTTAAGAATAATCTCCATAATTACAGTACGATCAGCCCGGCCCGGACGTTAGGCCGTCAGTAGTGGGGCTGAAGACTACAGGTTAATACTGCACTTGACCACTCTGGTCTAGCCTGGAGCTGAAGACTACAGCTTAATACTGCACTTGACCACTCCGGACTAGCCTGGAGTTGAAGACTACAGCTTAATACTGCACTTGACCACTCTGGTCTAGCCTGGAGTTGAAGACTACAGCTTAATACTGCACTTGACCACTCTGGTCTAGCCTGGAACCTCCACTTATTAACAGAAGCTGCCTAGCTCAGTGTAGATACACACAGCATAGATACACACACCATAGATACACAGCGTAGATACACAGCGTAGATACACACAGTGTAGATACACACAGCATAGATACACACAGCATATATACACACAGCATAGATACACACAGCATATATACACACAGCATAGATACACACAGCATAGATACACACAGCATAGATACACACAGCATATATACACACAGCATAGATACACACAGCATAGATACACACAGCATATATACACACAGCATATATACACACAGCATAGATACACACAGCATAGATACACACAGCATATATACACACAGTGTATATACACACAGCATAGATACACACAGCATAGATACACAGCGTAGATACACAGTGTAGATACACACAGCATAGATACACACAGTGTAGATACACACAGTGTAGATACACACAGCATAGATACACACAGCATAGATACACACAGTGTAGATACACACAGTGTAGATATACACAGCATAGATACACACAGCATAGATACACACAGTGTAGATACACACAGTGTAGATATACACAGCATAGATACACACAGTATAGATACACAGTATAGAGATACACACAGTATAGAGATACAGTGTAGATACACACAGTGTAGATATACACAGCATAGATACACACAGTATAGATACACAGTATAGAGATACACACAGTATAGAGATACACAGTGTAGATACACACAGCGTAGATACACACAGTATAGACAGGCTTGTGTGTTTGAGTGACAGCTGTTTCTATATTCCCAACATTCCAACATCAAGCCTGAATTGTTGAGGAAATCATGTCGGGATGCAAATGACAGCGACAGCCTGACTTCAGCTCTGCTAGCATTTTCACAAAGCTGACTTGGTTTCATAAAAGTGAATGGAGTTTCTAACCTATATTGGTGGCAACGTTTCCCTGAGAAACGATGATAAAGAATAACTAAACACTCAAAACAAGAGGGTTGACCTAGCACAACCTGGCAACATAACCTGAGAACATCTCAGCATTCTCACACATACAGCTTCTATTCAGACGCTGCCATGCAGTACATGCATGGCATTGGTCAATAAATGACTGAATGGACCTTCAATTGGACAACGTTTTAAATGTCTTGGTATGAGTGTGGATATTATGCAAGTCAGGTGTGTCAATACCTGACCACACAGCTACACTTGCCACATAAGTATCTCATATCACTATAGATTTAACTGGAGACGGGAGTGCTGTTGTCATTTGTGATCTTCAGCCTAATAGCCAATACTGTTCCGATACCTCGTCAGATGATAATAGAAGGTTTACATATATAACAGGCCCAGCTAGCTACAATGTGTCCACATTGACAACAGTCACAGAGCGTGTCGATAAATCAATGCTGAAACTATATTTCTCATCAGTGTTCCTTCACGGAGAAGAATATCTACTTCCAATACAGCGACTCGTTAGACATGTAACTGGCCGTCAGTCCCCATACATTAGCTAGCTAGCTAGCTGGCTAAAGCATCAACAAACTGGGTTTGTATCATTCTGCTTGCCTAGCATAGCATTGTGCTTTATATCAGGCTAGTTCCTCCTGACACAGAGAGGCGTGCTTAACCCACTCCTTTGTTTGTATATCAAGCGAACATCCTCGTGGTATTATAAAGTGGGGTTTTAAATCAGATTTCACAGCCTTTCAGCTACATTGTTCGTGTGTTTGTCTCTCCCCCCTCCTCCCTCCCCTCACCCCCTCGCTGTCATCTGCTCCCCAGTCAGTGTGATGGTGATGCGGTCTGCAGGAGCAGCTAGCTAGCTGTGTGCTGGGAGCAGACGAGCTATAATTCATGGATGGTCACAAAACCACAAGTCATGACAGGACACCTTTCAGCGAAATAATCAGGTCGCAAAACCGCTCGCTATGTAAACGTTCAAGAAAAAGAGTGGGGTTAAATTTGTGATGCGATATGATATTCTTCATACCTGCTCGTCGAATCTAGTAATAACGGCCTGAACCCATTCCATGGGCTTCTGAGCCGCCATGGCCGGCCGGGTTGAAGCCGCAACGGGCCACTGGAAATCTCCGTAGAAATAATGGTTCCTCTGCAATTTGCAACCCGTTAACCTTCAAATACCGCTGTTCACGGGGATGGCTTATTTTTTTCTTTCTTTTATCAGACACACCATGTCGCCATGACAGTGCCGGAAGTTTGAATCCTCCTCAATGAAGCAGGCTCTGATGCCTGTGTGAGGGGCCGCCACTGCGCCTGCGCCCCTCAGACCTGTGCATGGACTAGTGTAGACGGATTGGGCCTTACTGTTTTCATCAATGACAGGCTTTAGATAACAAACGGGTGATGTCACGGTCAACTATGAATTGAATATTACATTCCGGTCTCATACTAACCATAATGACAGTAGTTAGAGAATACGTTTTGATGGGAAAATCTACGTATAAACAATTAGCTTTAATACTCCCGCCACCGTTAATGCAAGATATTGGTATTCGGTTATGTAACTTCTCGTGTAAGTTTGTCTGATTGTGTTTGTCCCTCTAACTGCGACAAGTCTTGTTTGTAGTCTCATTTGAATAGCACAATTGACGACATAACCGTCTGTATTGTAAGTGTTGAATAAACTAATTTGACCTGCGCCTGCTCATTTGACCTCAGATGTGAATGTGATAACACTGGAATGCACGCGCTCGGTCTGGGTCTCCAGTAAACGGAGCTGAATAAACACAGAAAACAAACAAACATCTTGGCCTGAATATGTCCTTCCTTCCTTAGAGAAATTATGACGTTATGCCCATTTAAAATATACCCGTTGAATAGACCATGCAGATCTTAAATGAAAAGCATTTAAAACAAAGAGGCACATTTGTTCTACAGTTCGTCTGCAAGCATAGCGCTTCGCTACACCTGTACTGTTACGCCCCCTATAGGTGACTATGTACACGTGCGCTTGCTGTGAAGAGGGAAATTGTTGTTTCGTTTCTATTATACTACACGACGGTCCCTAAGGAGCTAAATAATCGATTATTTTATAAAAATAAATGTGAAAACGACACTGGCTGAGCACAGTGTATGTGCACCAGTTGAAGCAATACAAACATCCTAGATTGTATCAAGTACAGAACAATACACAATTGAAACCCATTGGTCAACGTGAAACATGACATGTTTTATGGATAATAAGAATGTTCACATATACAGACATTTGCGGAGATTCTGCCACGTGGTCACTGTGATATCAACTCAGGTCAAAAACAACACATTTCTCATTTCCTGACTGATCTAACACAATTATTGCGAAACACATTTTTTTGTGGTTAATAATTGTCCATGCATGGTTCTGTTGTGACTCTTGTGGTGTTCAGACCGTGACAGTGGTCAGGCTCAGGTCTCCAGTCACCTCCAGGACGTCCACCTCCTGCAGGACGGAGTAGCGATGGCTGTAGTTGCAGGTGTGGATGCCGTTCACAAACACCTTGAAGCACTGGGCGTCACACGAGACGGTCACCTGAAACACACCTCGTGAGGAGGGGGCGGGGCTTCGAGGCCTGTATTGTTTTAGCTTTTTTTGTATATAAAAAGAGTGTTCTGAATATATCGATATGACTTTCTTTATTCAGGCAGGTAAAGTGGAGGTTGTACCGTGAAGGGCTGTCCTCGGTGGAAAGGCATGCACCCTGGTTTCTCCTCTGGACCCCACTGCTCCTGCACGAGACTGTTGAGCACCACCGCGTTCTCAGAGAAGCGGGGGTTAAAGTGAAAAGCGATCCCAGAGTTGAAGCGCAGGTTTAGACTCCACCTGAGATAACACACGTAACAACGGTTGTTATAGTGAACAACGCCCACACACCCAGCTATCCACATCCTGTTTGCATTAGATATGCAAAACTAGAGAAGTGTAACTGCTTGTATATGGAATGAGAGAGCTATTCCTGCATTATAATGTACAAAGGATTTCATGCATCGCTTGAGGAAGCGGCGCCCACCCGTTAGCGTTGTGGTGGACCAAGCCTTGCACTGTGAGGTTTCTGCCAGGGCGAAGTCCACCTGGTATTATGCTTTTATATGGCACAGTCTGAGAACAAATATTTGAATAGCAACATCATCCAGATATCTGATACATTTACATTTATTCATTTAGCAGACGCTTTTATCCAAAGTGACTTCCAAGAGAGAGCTTTACAAAAGTGCATAGGTCACTGATCATAACAACGAGATATCCCCAACATTGCAAGTAGTCAAACATGAATCATACATTGTGAATAAGTGCCAAAGGGAAGAATCATAAGAGCATGAAGTTAAACAATTACAATTGAACAACATGAACCTTAATTGAACCTGATACAGGGTTACACAATGTCCTCTTATGGAGAGAGGTATGTTTCTATCTGCCTGTGTGCATGATTAAGTACTTACATAGGAGAGCTGTGGGCTGTATGCAGGAGGGAGCCTGAAACAGAACAATAACAATCAAGTCAAAATGACTGTAATGCGTAATGAGGGATTCTAATGCCACTCATCTGTTCTATATCCTCGTATGAGGAGTCAAGTTCTACCTACTGGAGAGATTCCCATAGCTCCAAAGACCGGTGGGTAAACCTGAAAAACATAATCTGCGATCAAACTAAACAGATAAACAATAATCATTTAATCTCAAGATGACAGTAACCCACTCATGAAGAACAGGTTTACATGTACCTGTGCTGCTTTACGCCACTGAGAAGATTTTTGTCTGTTTTGTTGAGATCTCGAATTATTTTGGCGCCTTCCACCCTATGAAACAAACATGATTCCCATAATGTCTCGCTGAAAATATTGGAGCTATCCTGCATTTGTGAGCTTCCATCTGGGTCTTCACTCACCTGAGGGCTCTGGAAGGAGATGGACTAGGTCTTCACTCACCTGTGGGCTCTGGAAGGAGATGGACTAGGTCTTCACTCACCTGTGGGCTCTGGAAGGAGATGGACTAGGTCTTCACTCACCTGTGGGCTCTGGAAGGAGATGGACTAGGTCTTCACTCACCTGTGGGCTCTGGAAGGAGATGGACTAGGTCTTCACTCACCTGTGGGCTCTGGAAGGAGATGGACTAGGTCTTCACTCACCTGTGGGCTCTGGAAGGAGATGGACTAGGTCTTCACTCACCTGTGGGCTCTGGAAGGAGATGGACTAGGTCTTCACTCACCTGTGGGCTCTGGAAGGAGATGGACTAGGTCTTCACTCACCTGAGGGCTCTGGAAGGAGATGGACTAGGTCTTCACTCACCTGTGGGCTCTGGAAGGAGATGGAGTGGGTCTTCACTCACCTGAGGGCCCTGGAAGGAGATGGAGTGCACCTCCAGTCCTCCGTCCACTGAGATGGTGTTCACTCTGGACACAGAGAGACGGTGGAGGTATTCCAGGAAGTGGGCCCCGTTCACAGCCACCTTGACGTTTCAGTGTTACAGTTAATCAGTATCTTGTGTGGGGAAGGAACATGTGAATAAATAACATCAACAGCCATCTTTGATTGAATTAACGTTCGCCCAAACCAAGGGCGAAAGTTTGCTTTCAAGTTTAGGTGGGACAGCTTTGGGCCGTTAAATATGATTTTCTTGATATAACAGTGGGGGTGGAAAGATTTGCCTTTTAAAAAAAGTGTAAAATGAAACCTTCACCACTGGCCCAGACATAGGGGCCAAATGTTTTGTTAATTCGAAAAAAATTATATGGTTGAAAAACTAAAGCTCGGTCAAAACTTGAAAAATAAAACCATGTATTCAAAGAAAAAATAAGTGTACACATTTTTTTGGGGAGGTTGACTAACATTTCGATTACATTCTGGAATTATTTTGAATAAGTTATTAATTTTAGAATTTTTGAAGAAGTTTTGAATCTGAAAACATGAAATGTGAAATTATGTGAAAATGTAAAAGTGAAAAATGAAAATTAAGAACTTATTCAAAATAATTCCAGAATGTAATCGAAATTTTAGTCAGACACTGTGTACACAGACTAGCTACACACAAAAAAAATTGCGAGACGGCTACAAACCGAGTACGAGTCTCGCTTGACCAGGAACGTCAAGGTAAAATCTGCTCCTCGGGCAAACGGCATCGCTCCCTTCTGCTCCTCCGGTCCCCACTGGGAGTTGTGTAAAGTGTTGCACACCACAACCTCCGTGCGGCCTTTATACCGGGCAATCAAGTGGAGCGCTATGTCCACATTTCCACCAGGGCCACAAAGCAGATTCACATGGAAGCTAAACGTCGGAAATAAGATCAAAACTCAAATCAACTCAAAGGAAACCATGAAAGCGTCATCAAAACAAAGTTTCCAAACAATCGTTGTGCATACGTGCACATGTGTGTGTCAGTTATCGCTTCGCTGCTCTTGAAGTGTGAACCCCTAACCTGACATACTGAGTTATGAAAGGTAGAATATGATGTATAGTTTCCTGTACTGTACTGGCCAGCACTGGATGTACTCTACATGTAGTGAGTTGTCCTACCTTGTGGCCCCAGGTGAGACTCTGCCCGTCACAGTCACACACTTTCCCTCAGACAGGCCACCTTGGATGTTGCCTTCGAAGGGCAAAGTCTGGGAACAAAGTGGTTACACAGGTTTTGTAACTGCCACAGAGAGATGTTTCCGTGTTAAAACTGTCAGAAATTAATGACTGGTTGAGTTCATACAGCCATGAAACTGATTACAAAAATGTAAGAGTAACTTTGATGAAAAATTGTGAAACTGCTGATTTTATTATAGCATATATAGGCTATGACAACAATAGTAAAAGTAGAGTTGTTGATTTTTACCGGTTTGAAGATGGATTGTTGATTAGACATTCTCTCTTCCGTTAACTCCTTGGATCAAAATGTTGCCTGCTTGAAAGGATCCTGTTCATCGTCAGAACTTCAGTTAGCCCTGTAAGTTTATTGTTTCTGTCACACCAGGTGTGAGCATTGTGAACTGTGTAATAAAACCCCATCTGACACGCCCTCATCTGTTGAACCTGCGTTACCTCTCTTCTGATCAGACACGCCCTCATCTGTTGAACCTGCGTTACCTCTCTTCTGATCAGAGTCACAACATGTGATGGTTGTGTCCGAACAGGAAGTGATCCTGTCTGTACACATTCTCACCTTGTTTGATCAGATCAGCTGCTGAGACGTTGACTTGGTTATGAAGAATGTACTGGCAATAAGTAGCTACTATTACAAAAAACGCACACACCCATTTAATTGTTAATTAATTAATAACACGATCCTGAACCCACCAACCCCAGGCTACTGCATTAACATTTTTAATGGCCGACCCGTTAACTGGAGCTAATTGACTATCTAAGAAACAATCACCACACCTACAAAATAACATGACAAGCTTCGTTTTATTGTTTTTCATGGATGAAAACAGAAACTGTGTTTACAGAATAGTAGTCACATGCAATACAAAAATATGAATTTATACATAAACATCAAAAACATTGACTCATTCTAAAAAAAAATACAGTTTTTATACAGCGTTTTTGTACATTAAAAAATATAAAGCTATACACATCTGTAGGGGTGAGCAGTACCTATTTAAATGTGTCATGATGTATAGTACATATAAAATGTTTGTACAAGTATTAAAACAATCATTTTAATTATCTGTACATTAAATAATGTATATACATGCATACTGTATTTTACATAGATATCAATACAACACAGCAGTCTCCATCTCTCAACCTTCCAAGTTTTAATTCACGATACTCACATACTCACCCCCCCCCATACTCACTCTCCCACACTCCTCCCCGGATACCCCCCGATACACCCCCCTCATACACACACACACACACATGTATATACAAACACAGGAACACAAGTCTAGCCATCTACAACAGTACTAACACAAGTGCGCACAAGATGTAATGTTTGCGGAATAAATTATAGGACACTTTTGTGTGAGTTTCCTGATCAAATTTTCGAGAACTGTGAATGAATTTACTGAACTAGATGAACACCCACAACCAAGAAGAACTCCCTGCTTGGTGACTGAACAAGTGACCTTCAGTAATAAATCATCTTTTATTATTCCATCGACAGGGGTATCACACTGTCAACTGGTATACTGAAGTCCTTCATCTCTATATCTGCACTGAACCCTTTAAGATAAGTTATGCTGTCATTTGAGCAGGATACAAAAGTATATAGACTATCCCATCACACTCACCATCCAATCACACCCTTCATCCAATCACACTCACCATCCAATCACACTCCCCATCCAATCACACTCACCATCCAATCACACTCACCATCCAATCACACTCACCATCCAATCACACTCACCATCCAATCACACTCACCATCCAATCACACTCACCATCCCATCACACTCACCATCCAATCACACTCTGCATCTAATCACACTCACCATCCAATCACACTCTCCAAACTCTCAACAAGTTTAGTTTCCGTCATCCAAAACCTAAACAATAAAGGCTTCATACACAAACACTCAAAATGGGAATCGGAAAACCAAACCAGTTTGACATAATGCTCTGTACTCCAGACTGTACTGTCCACACAGACGCCAGTGTTCTGCACGGTGACCGAGTCTCGCGCCACCACACAAGAGAGTGAAGGAAGAGGAAGAGGAGCCAGGTGGCCCCTGGAGGATGAGGAGGAGAGAGAGTGAGTGCAGGGGTCCTTTAAAGCCCCAGTGGAGGGCGATGCCACCTCTGTCCAGATGAAAAGGAGGGCAGAGCTGGCCAAGGACAGGGCCCACAGCCAGGGGCCACACGACTTCAGTCCCAGCAGGACAGGGCCCACAGCCAGGGCCCTCAGCCAGGGGCCACACGACTTCAGTCCCAGCAGGACAGGGGCCCTCAGCCAGGGGCCACAGCCAGGGGCCACATACAAAAGCCTCGGGTTCAAAATGCAGAGTAGCTAGAACACAGGTGAAGGCAAAAGTCTCATATTGAGTGTCCATGTAGCGTTCTTTTCTGCGCGTTAGCGTCTGTTTTCAGTTGTTCCCAGTGAGGAGAGATGCGCTGTACCCAGCGGCCTTTTTCATTCTTTTTTTGTGCGTCCGCTAGTTGAAAATCTGTAAACTTATCAGAAAGGCGCTGTGTCGTCACCGTCGTTCCTTTCCAGATAGCGAGGCACTCAACAGTCAGAGAGATCAACACGTCCACTGATGACAGCTTAAGATAGCCGATAATATACAAAAATATTGTTTAAACTAATAGCTAGCTAGCTAAGAGCTGCTGAGGTGAAGCGCTACCCAGCGCCCCGCCAGAGCTTCCCAGGGGGAAAATGCTAAATTGACATACGGCAACAAGGAGGGAAATGTGAGGGAGGTAAGTCCACCACGCCCACGCAGGGAAACACAACAGATGTGGAAGAACAGGCAGAGTCAGGGAAAGCAGAGTCGACGTCAGGCTGGGGCAATGCTTTTATGAACCCTCTCAGAACGGGGGATTTCAGTTGCATGCAAGGCAGAGCCAGGCTGTTTGTTTTGCTTTGCTCATGTTTCATAGAGACGGCTACAACCTAGATTAAGAGAAGACGGGAGAGAGAGAGAGAGAGAGAAAGAGAGAGAGAACACAAAGGTTAGACTGTTAGTGTCATTGTTAAGAGTGATTTGAAAAAAGAGAATTAGTGTCTAAGAAAACTGAAGAAATGGGGCAGGCATGGAGGAGAAGAGCAGGTGTAATGATGGAGGAGGAGGAGGAGAGATGGAGATGGAGAGATGGAGGAGAGATGGAGGAGAGATGGAGATGGAGAGGAGATGGAAGAGGAGAGCATGGAGATGGAGAGATGTGAGGAGGAGAGATGGAGGAGGAGAGCAGGTGTAATGATGGAGGAGGATGAGATGGATGATGGAGGAGGAGAGATAGAGGAGGAGAGATGGAGATGGAGGAGGAGAGATGAGGAGGAGAGATGGAATGCAGTATGAAGACTCAAGAAAGGTCAAGGGTTGAGGAGCAGGGTAATACGTCCTACCAACGGCGGAACCTGAGCGTCACACTGCAGGTTTGACAGTTCCTGTCTAGTCGCTACCTCATCACACAGACAGAGTGACTTGCTGTGGAAGCAGCTGTTAGCAGCTGTTAGCAGCTGTTAGCTCTGTAGGACAGCACTCTTTAGGAACATGGAGGAACACTGACAGGTTTCATCACAAGGCAGGATGGTAACCACTCTTACTGGACTACAAGGCTGCTCCAGAATAAAGGCCAAGGGTTGTTATGGAGGGGGGGGGGATAACAGAGGTCCAGTTCCACCCACCACGCCCCCCAGGCATCCAGGTGTGTCACGCCCCCCACCACGCAGGCCTCCAGGTGTGTCGTCTAGGATACGTACTCTGCAGACCTCCAGAAGTGTCCGGGGTGGGACAGCCTGCGGTTGAGCTTGGGCAGCTTCTCGAGGAGGTCTGCCAGCTGGGTGAAGGACGGCCTCTCCTTCAGGTCGTACGCCCAGCAGGTACACAGGATCTCCTGGGGAGATCGAGACAGAGGCTCAGCCTCCACACACACACACACACACACACACACACACATTCACACCTAGCACACACACACACAGCACACAAACACACACACACACCTAGCACACGCACAGCACACACACACACACACACACACACAGCACTCACCGTGACCTCCTTGCCCAGGCTGATCTCTGCCAGGACCTTCTTGATGCCCTCCCCACTCCCCACCTGCCAGATGGTAGCTTCCACTGGCTGGTTGGTGATTGGCCAGTCCCTGGCTTGAAGCTCGTACCAAATGGTGCTAAAAGGGGGACAACAAGCAACATGGTCAGTCCTGTGGGCCTGGACAAGCCTCACTGATGACATCGCACGGTGAACTGGCACTGTTGGGAGAGTTACCCGAAGGCGTAGACGTCGGCTGCGTTGGAGAAGGGCAGGCGGTCCTCGTTGTTTCCAGGACTCATCCTGCGGACGATCTCTGGCGCTAGGTAACAGATCCAGCCGTGTGGAAGCTTCAGCTTGTTATCTCGTCTGGGAATACGACACACACACATGATGCACACACACACGATACACACATGCACACACACACACACACACACACACGTGCACTCATTAGCTAACCACCATGTGAACAGACACATCTAAGACTATCTGAGTGGCTGAGGTGTAGTGATGAGGTGCAGATCTTACCTCCCCTCCTGGACCACGCCTGAGATCCCAAACAGCCCAAAGTCTGTGATCACCACCTTGTTGGTGTCATGAAAGACATTCTTGGACTTCAAGTCTTTGTGGACGATGCCCTTTGCGTGCAGATAGCCCATCCCCTACGAGGGGGAACACAAACACAAGCTCTGACCGTGCTCCAGACTGAGGATCATCTGACCGTGCTCCAGACTGAGGATCATCTGAAGTACCCAACAGTGAATAAACTTCACCTTCACGATCTCCTGAGCGATCTGTCTCGTCTTGTTGATGTCCAGCGTATGCTTTGTGTCTCTGACGACGGAGTAGAGAGTCCGACCTTTACAGAAACTGAGTGGAGACCGGTTTGAGTTAAGGGAGAGCAGACCAGAACAGAGAGACAGAGAGAGAGAGAGATGTTGAGACCTCCCACTCACCTGGTGATGATGGCGAGGTGGGGAGGAGCCATACAGGCTCCCATGAAGAGGACCACGTTCTCATGTCTGGTCTGTCTGTAGTTCATCACCTCCTTCTTAAACAGCTTCAGGTGGTCCTGGTTGTTCCCGTCGATCTCCAGCAGTCGGATGGCCACCTCTCCGTGCCAGCGGCCCTTGTGGACCCTGCCCCAGCGTCCCTGAGGAAGGAGTACCACAACACATCACGACCACGCTGCCCCAGCCCCGCTCCAGCCCCGCCCCAGCCCCAGCCCCGCCCCAGCCCCGCCCCAGCCCTGCCCCAAGATAACCTGCAGAGCAGTGACGGTTTGGCGGCTTGCTGTTGCGGTTCTCACCTTCCCAATGAGCTCTCCCAGGTCCAGCTGCTCGAAGGGGATGTCCCACTCCTGCAGGTACACGCTGGTCTGGCTGTCCTTGCGGGAGATGGGACCCTTCCAGTGACCTCCCCGCGAGCTGGGAAGGTCCTCCAGCTCGTCCCCATCACCCTCTCCCTCAGACCCCCCGTTTAGCTCACTCTCGTCCCCTTCATCCTCCTCCTCATCCTCCTCTTCCTCCTCCTCCTCTCCTTCATCCTCCTCCTCTTCCTCCTCTTCCTCCTCCACGCAGGGTTCTTCGTCCTCCTCAACCTCGACCTCCTCCTCCTCTTCCTCCTTTGAGACAGAAGATCAGTTAACGTCGATTTGGTTTAGTTGTGCGACAAACACCTCTACACACTCTCTCTCTCTCTCTCACACACAGTGAAAACATACCTCTCCATCTTCATGCTCGGCCAGCTCGGGTTGCAGCTGGTCAGCAGGCAGCTGGTCAGCATGCAGGTGGTTGGAGGAGGGCTCGCTCTCGTTGCTGTGGGACAGAGAAACATCATCACTCACGGCTAGACGTGTTTGGAGAGACTGCTCCAGCCCTCTCCACAGCCCTCTCCACAGTCCTACAGACAGGCAGCCAACACAGGCAGGACTGGAGAGACTCACCCTGTGTCCTGAAGGACTTCTGGATGCAGAGTAGGAGAACGGACACATCGTGGTGAGAGAGACAGAGACAGAGAGAGAGCGCGCGCGCGAGCTCGCGCGCGCGCAGCGCTGGACGCGCGACAGGTCGAACAGCGCACGCACGCCGCTACGCGAGCGCGCGCGCGCGCGCGCGCGCGCGCGCGACGCGCGACGCGCGCGAGCGAGATGAGAGACAGGAAGGAGACGAGACAGAGCGAGAGAGCGAGCGCGCGCGACCGTGGAGCCGCGAGAGACAGAGAGAGGGAGTGTTATAAACATTGCACTCCTTTCCCTGGTCACTACTGCGTTACTCGTCCGTGTGCATGCAGTACCCACGCTCCCCAGCAGGGTACAGTCATCAGCTCACCACATACAACACACACACAGCACTGACACTCTCGGAGCAAAAACTCAGCATGCTCCACATGATTGACTGAGCACGTGTGTGCAGGAGGGAGGGGGATAGGGCAGGATAGGTGAGGGTTATAGGGCAGGAGAGTGGATTTGTAGATAGAATTATGGGTGGTTTGATATATATTGATGAGATGGATTTTTTGAGATCTGTAGTGGGATGGGGGAGTAGATAGCATTATAGGTATTGTTTTGTGATGATATCATTAGAGTTATGTGTTGGAGAGAGAGCAGGAGGGGGGGGGGGAGAGGGAGGGGAGGGAGGGGAGAGAGCAGAGAGTGAGGGGGGGAGAGAGAGAAGGAGAGGGAGGGGGGGGGGGGAGAGGGCAGGAGAGGGCAGGGGAGAGAGGAGGGGGAGAGAGAGAGAAGGAGAGGGAGGGGCGAGAGAGGAGAGCAGGAGAGGGATGGGGGAGAGAGAGAGGAGAGGGATGTGGGGAGATGAGAGGCAGAGAGGGAGGGGGAGAGAGAGAGCAGGATATGGGAGGGGGGGAGAGAGAGCAGGAGAGGGAGAGATGAGAGCAGGAGAGGGAGAGAGAGAGATGATGATGATAGACAGGTTTGTCAGGGTGAGAGCGGAGGAGGGGGAAGGTTGAGGGGTCAGGGTGGAGCGGAGGAGGGTGAGAGGAGAGGAGGGGGAGGCGGGGAGGTCAGGGTGGAGCGGGAGAGGTGGGTCAGGGTGTGAGCTGGGATGAGGGTGAGGGCGGGGGTCAGAGCGGGAGGAGCGAGTCAGGGTCGGAGGGGAGGAGGGGGGTCAGGGTTGGAGCGGGAGGAGGGGGGAGGAGGGGAGTCAGGGTGGAGCGGGAGGAGGGGGGAGGAGGGGGTCAGGGTGGAGCGGGAGGAGTCAGGGTGCGCGGGAGGAGCGAGGCGGGGGTCAGGGTGGAGCGGGAGGGAGGGGGGGGTCAGGGTGGGAGCGGGGAGAGGAGGCGGGGGTCAGGGGTTGGAGCGGGCGGAGGAGGATGAGGCGGGGGTCAGGGTGGAGCGGGGAGGAGGGGGGAGGCGGGGGTCAGGGGTGTTGGAGAGCGGAGGAGAGGCGGGGGTCAGGGGTGGAGCGGGAGGAGGGGGGGGTCAGGGTGTGGAGCGGGAGGAGGGGGGAGCGGGGGTCAGGGGGTGGAGCGGGAGGAGGGGGAGGCGGGGGTCAGGGTGGAGCGGGAGGAGGGGGGGGTAGGGTGGAGCGGGAGGAGGGGGGAGACCCAGCACAGTCGTCTGGTCCGGGGAGCATCGACTCACCAGGGAAGATGAACTGCTGTCTGTGCTGAAAGTAGCAGGCAGCTTGGGGGGGAAGAGAGAGAGCAGAAGAACAACAAGCATGGTTGGGAGAAAAAGATTGTGGGGTTAGAGAGAAGCCATAGGATACTACCCCCTCCCCACTGGCCCCGCCCCTCCCACGGCTCCCCACTGGCCCCGCCCCGCCCGGGCTAATGTGTGTGTGTGTGTGTGTGTGTGTGTGGCTCACCTGGGAAGTGGAATCGGTTGTCCCTGTGGCCCTTGGGTGAGGGGTTGGGGGGTGGAGTGGCACTGGGGGGGTGTTGCTCTGCTGGAAGAGGAGGGCGTGGACGAGGTGGTGGTGGACGAGGGGTTGCTGCTGGAGTCCAACTGGTTCAGAACTGGAGGGTGATCCTGGCAGGGCACACATCACAACACATCACCCACAGCACCAGCTAGTCTCCTACTGGTGTGTGTTGTGTGTGTGTGTGTAAGTGTCTATATCTATATGTGTCTTTTTATATTATCTATCCATCAATCAATGTGGGTGTGTCTGTCTATCAACCATCCATCCATCAGTGTGAGTGTGTGTGTGTGTGAGAGGAGAGAGAGAGAGAGAGAGAGAGAGAGAGAGAGAGACGGAGAGAGAAGGGAGAGAGAGAGAGAGACGAGAGAGAGCTTGTGTGCGTGTGTGTGTTGTGTGTGTGTGTGTGTGTGTGTGTGAGAGAGAGAAAGAGATAGAGAGATGAAGCTTGTGTGTGTGTGTGTGAGAGAGAGAGAGATAGAGAGAGCTGTGTGCGTGTGTGGTGTGTGTGTGTGTGCGTGTGTGAGAGAGAGAGAGATAGAGAGAGCTTGTGTGTGTGTGTGAGCAGAGAGAGATAGAGAGAGAGAGAGAGAGAGAGAGAGAGTGATAGAGAGTGTGTGAACCTTTTTGGTGATGGCCTTAGGTAAGGTTCCAAACTGAGGGGTATCTGCCGGGCGGTCCACAGGGTTGTTGATGCCAGAAGGAACAGACTCGGTCCTCCTGATCTTGGTGACTGACCAGAGGAGAAGGTGTGTTAGCACAGGTCTGTCTCTGTTAGCACAGGTCTGCTCTGTTAGTCAGTACTGTGTACGGTTAGCACAGGTCTGTCTCTGTTAGTCAGTACTGTTACGGTTAGCACAGGTCTGTCTCGTTAGTCAGTACTGTGTACGGTTAGCACAGGTCTGTCTCTGTAGCACAGGTCTGCTCTGTCTCTGTTAGTCAGTACTGTGTACGGTTAGCACAGCTTGCTCTGTTAGTCAGTACTGGTACGGTTAGCACAGCATCTGCTCTGTTAGTCAATACGAGTATGGTTAGCACAGCTCTGTGTCTGTTAGTCAGTACTGTGTACGGTTAGCACAGCTCTGTCTCTGTCTCTGTTAGTCAGTACTGTGTACGGTTAGCACAGGTCTGCTCTGTTAGTCAGTACTGTGTACGGTTAGCACAGGTCTGCTCTGTTAGTCAGTACTGTGTACGGTTAGCACAGCTCTGTCTCGTGTTAGTCAGTACTGTGTACGGTTAGCACAGCTCTGTCTCTCGTAGTCAGTACTGTGTACGGTTAGCACAGCTCTGCTCTGTCTGTTAGTCAGTAACTGTGTACGGTTAGCACAGCTCTGCTCTGTCTGTTAGTCAGTACTGTGTACGGTTAGCACAGCTTGCTCTGTCTGTAGTCAGTACTGTGTACGGTTAGCACAGCTCTGCTCTGTCTCTGTTAGTCAGTACTGTGTACGGTTAGCACAGCTCTGCTCTGTCTGTTAGTCAGTACTATGTACGGTTAGCACAGCTCTGCTCTGTCTCTGTTAGTCAGTACTGTGTACGGTTAGCACAGCTCTGCTCTGTCTGTTAGTCAGTACTATGTACGGTTAGCACAGCTCTGCTCTGTCTCTGTTAGTCAGTACTGTGTACGGTTAGCACAGCTCTGCTCTGTCTGTTAGTCAGTACTGTGTACGGTTAGCACAGCTCTGTGTCTGTTAGTCAGTACTGTGTACGGTTAGCACAGCTCTGTGTCTGTTAGTCAGTACTGTGTATGGATACTGCAGATGTGTTGAAGTGATGGACAGACTTACTTGGCAGAAAAGAGATTCTACAGGAGGGAGCCTCTTAGTACACTTGTTGTGGCACTTTAACCTGCAAACACACACAGAGCCTGGTCAGGAACAGGTGATCAGATGGAGGAGTTAGACGTTCCTGAGAGACAGGCTGATCAGAGGGAGGAGTTAGACGTTCCTGAGAGACAGGATGATCAGAGGAGGAGGAGTTAGACGTTCCTGAGAGACAGGCTGATCAGAGGAGGAGTAGACGTTCCTGAGAGACAGGATACTGCACCGGCAGTGTTTGCACTTCACCCCGAACATCATGTTCCTGTGGCACACCTGGAGGTCTGAGATAACAGGACCTTGTGGAGAACTGCCCCCCAGAACAGCTCAGTTAGTCACGCTGCCACAATGTCATACACACTCACATCTGCCCCCCAGAACAGCTCAGTTAGTCACGCTGCCACACGTCATACACACTCACTTCTACTCATTTAGTCGACACTTTTATCCCAAGCGACGTAGAAATAGTGCACATAAAAGTCCTGAGAAGATGGAGGATTATAGTGAGTTGTTTCACAGTGTGCTCAGAGTCTAACCAGGATCGTTCTGTGACTGGGTTTCAGATGTTCCCGGCGAACTTGCATGATTGGCTGTTTTAGTCATGTGACCTACTGTGAGTGACAGCCAGGCCGATATCCCTTCTGACGCCTGTGGAGATCCACGATGTGAGGACAGGTTATCTGAGAGAGAGACAGAGAGAGAGAGAGGAGAGAGAG
>CAEFZP010005562.1:0-12172 GCA_903064625.1 Mallotus villosus | reverse complement strand
GCAGATAGAGAGCTTGCTTTGGTGATCGCTCCATGGATGATTCCAGACAGTCTTATTTTCCCTTTCAAACTAAATGACTCATCTTTCATTATTAGTTAGCTTTCACATTCAGGAGATAATGTGAATGGAAAGTGCTCATTGAGAAGGTGTGAGGAGACGCTGGGTGGGGGTGAGGAGGAGGGATGGGTGGGGGTGAGGAGGGATGGGTGGGTGGGTGTGAGGAGGGCTGGGTGGGTGGGTTGTGAGGAGGGCTGGGTGGGGGGTGAGGAGGGCTGGGTGGGGGTGAGGAGGGCAGGGTGGGTGGGGTGAGGAGGGCTGGGTGGGTGGGGGTGAGGAGGGCTGGGTGGGTGGGGGTGAGGAGGGGCTGGGTGGGGTGAGGAGGGCTGGGGGGTGGGGGTGAGGAGGGCTGGGGTGGGTGGGGGTGAGGAGGGCTGGGTGGGGTGAGGAGGGCTGGGTGGGTGGGGGTGAGGAGGGCTGGGTGGGTGGGGGGTGAGGAGGGCTGGGTGGGGGTGAGGAGGGCTGGGTGGGGGTGAGGAGGGCTGGCTGGGTGGGGGTGAGGAGGGCTGGGTGGGGGTGGGGGTGAGGAGGAGGGCTTGGCGGGGGTGTACACCAGAGCTAGGTGATGTGAAGTGCTTTGACTGGAGAATGACCGTGGTAGGTCGATGCTACACCCTGGTGGACAAAACCTGTATTC
This sequence comes from Mallotus villosus, assembly GCA_903064625.1. Lineage (NCBI taxonomy): Eukaryota > Metazoa > Chordata > Actinopteri > Osmeriformes > Salangidae > Mallotus > Mallotus villosus. Next base: position 11,478 of record CAEFZP010005562.1, on the reverse strand, counting down.
AGAATGATGTCATCATGTAACATGCTTCCTTAACGAGGGATTTGAACCTGTGACCTCTGGTTCTGGAGTTAAAGTCTCTACCACTGAGCTGTACCTTCCCCTATCATGTATATGGTGTAGGTTTCTAGTGTATAGATATATGTTTAGAACACCTTTATAATGCCAACTAGGCCTGATGTCTTTATTTATCATGGTGTTTGTATGTACTCTGAATGTGATGGATCATGACATCATCAACGCTCGCCTCCTACAGCTAACCACCAAAACAACAATCCCAGACCACAAAACTAACAACCAGGACGTTACCTTGCCAACAAGGACGTTACCTTGCCAACAAGGACGTTACCTTGCCGACCGGGACGTTACCTTGCCAACGCGTCCGTTGGCCTTCAGTCGCCTCTGAGCGTCGGTGGAGGAAACACCCAGACTCACAGAACACAGGTCAGAAACACCCAGACTCACAGAAACACAGGTCAGAAACACCCAGACTCACAGAACACAGGTCAGAAACACCCAGACTCACAGAACACAGGTCAGAAACACCCAGACTCACAGAACACAGGTCAGCAACACCCAGACTCACAGAACGCAGGTCAGAAACACCCAGACTCACAGAACACAGGTCAGAAAACACCCAGACTCACAGGTCAGAAACATCCAGACTCACAGAACACAGGTCAGAAACACCCAGACTCACAGAACACAGGTCAGAAACATCCAGACTCACAGAACACAGGTCAGAAACACCCAGACTCACAGAACACAGGTCAGAAACACCCAGACTCACAGAACACAGGTCAGAAACACCCAGACTCACAGAACACAGGTCAGAAACACCCAGACTCACAGGTCAGAAACACCCAGACTCACAGAACACAGGTCAGAAACACCCAGACTCACAGAACACAGGTCAGAAACACCCAGACTCACAGAACACAGGTCAGAAACACTCAGACTCACAGAACACAGGTTAGAAACACCCAGACTCACAGAACACAGGTCAGAAACACCCAGACTCACAGAACACAGGTCAGAAACACCCAGACTCACAGAACACAGGTCAGAAACACCCAGACTCACAGAACACAGGTCAGAAACACTCAGACTCACAGAACACAGGTTAGAAACACCCAGACTCACAGAACACAGGTCAGAAACACCCAGACTCACAGAACACAGGTCAGAAACACCCAGACTCACAGAACACAGGTCAGAAACACCCAGACTCACAGGTCAGAAACACCCAGACTCACAGAACGCAGGTCAGAAACACTCAGACTCACAGAACAACAGGTCAGAAACACCCCAGACTCACAGAACACAGGTCAGAAACACCCAGACTCACAGAACACAGGTCAGAAACACCCAGACTCACAGAACACAGGTCAGAAACACCCAGACTCACAGAACACAGGTCAGAGTTTTATTAAGGAAACACTTCAACCAATCACCAGAACTATCTACAGGATTTACAGGGTCATTACACACACTTTAGGTTTGACAAAGTACAGTACAAAAGAAGTGTGTGTGTGTGTTTGTGTAATGTTTGTGTGTGTGTGTGTGTAATGTTTGTGTGTGTGTGTGTGTGTGTGTGTGTAATGTTTGTGTAATGTTTGTGTGTGTGTGTGTGTGTAATGTTTGTGTAATGTTTGTGTGTGTGTGTGTGTGTGTGTGTGTGTGCGTGTGTGTAATGTTTATGTAATGTTGTGTGTGTGCGTGTGCGTGTGTGTGTGAGTCTGTGGTGTGAGTGTGTGTGTGAGTCTGTGTGTGTGAGTGTGTGTGTGTGTGTGTGTGTGTGTGTGTGAGAGGCTAGCCCTCGGCCTCCAGCAGCAGGTCCATGTAGGCTCCGGTCACCAGGCTCTCCTGCCCCACAGCAAGCTCCTTCATCAGGCCTCGAGCCACCTGCTCCCCCTCCTCAGGGGTCTGGTCCGCCCTCAGCACCACCCTGCACACACACACACACACACACACAGACACACCACACACACACACACCACACACACACAACACACCACACACACACCACATACACACACACACCACATACACACACACACACACACACCACATACACACACACACCACACACACACCACGTACACACCACATACACACCACACACCACACTACACACCACATACACCACACCACACACAGGTAAACAGGCTGGAAGACAGTCTAACAGACACACACACACAGGTTAACAGGCTGGAAGACAGTCTAACACACACACACAAACACACACACACACCTCCAGCTCCATGTAGTGTCCCAGTCCTTCGACAGTGTCTAGATGAATCCTGGTCTGGCCCACCAGGAACAGCCTTCTCTCCTTCCTCACCTCCCCTTTGACACCGAGAGCATCTGCTAGACACCGTCTACACACACACACACACCACACACACACACACACACACACACACACAGTTAAACCCATATTTCTCCTTTGAAACTTAGAGCATCTGCTAGCATTGTCTACACACTTAAACACACAGACAGACAGACAGACAGGCAGACAACAGGCAGACAGAGACAGACAGACAGACAGACAGACAGACAGACAGACAGACAGGCAGGCAGGCAGACAGACAGGCAGACAGAGACAGACAGAGACAGACAGACAGACAGACAGACAGACAGACAGACAGAACAGACAGACAGAAGACAGACAGACAGACAGGCAGCAGTCTCACCCTCAGCCCTCAGGGTCCTGCGTGGGGGAGATGGAGTAGCGGGACAGTTCGGACCGTCACAGTCTGGTCTCTCATAGAAGATCAACTGGCCACTCCCATCCTGCACACCACACACACACACACACACACACACACAAACACACACACACACACACACTGTGGACACGTGTATGTAAATGTGTGTGTCAGGTGTTTGTAAGTATACGTGTGTGTGTGTGTACCATCAGGTTCTGAGTTTCAGCCATCCGTTGCTGCAGTTGAAGAAGGTGTCTTGCTGACGGATCACCACGCCCTCTGATTGGCTGAGCTGGCCCGCCCTCTCAGCGAATCGGCTGTAGTCGTTCACCCTGGCCTTGATCTCCACGTTAGACGGCATGCTGGGGCGAGATGTGAAGGTCTGTCACTGAGCATGTGCAGACAAACTGTGTCACACTACATCCACACAACCTGCACACACACACACCACACTACATCCACACAACCTGCACACACACAACGCATCACATCCACACAACCTGCCACACCCACACTGCATCACATCCACACAACCTGGCACACACACACACATGCATCAATCCACACAACCTGCACACACACACACATGCATCACATCCACACAACCTGCACCACCACACACACACTACATCCACACAACCTGCACACACACATATGCATCACCATCCACCACAACCTGCACAAACACACACACATCACATACCCCCACAACCTGCACACACAGCACACACATGCTCATCCACACCAACCCTGCACACACACACATGCATCACATCCACACAAACCTGCCACACACACATGCATCCACATCCACACAACCTGCACACACACACACATGCATCACATCCACACAACTGCACACACACACACGCATCATACTCCACACAACCCGCACACACACCATGCATCACACTCACACCACACCTGCACACACACACACACACACACACGCATCACATACACACAGATTCCACACAGTTTACAGTACATCTTATTGACGTGGCTGTAGTTTTGGTTCATATCTTGTATTAAGCGTGGCTACATTCCAGCTGACCAATATGATGTTGAATGGCTGCGTTGTAGGCTACTAGTCCTACTGCAAACTCATGTTCTGTTGTCCCTGGTAGCTGAGATGTTACTTTACACTGTGTCTGGTAACTACGAACCGTTACTCTGACCACCGAAAACAATGTTAGAACTAAACACTTCTGATCCTTGGTTGTATGTTGCTTTGGATAAAGGCATCTGCTAACTTATGTAAATTCACCGCTAAAGTATCTTTCTTGAATGGACAGTAACTTCATCTGCACGTGTCTTACCTGCACGCGAAAGCCCTCGTGAAAGGAGTGGTACTGAAGTTCGCGCCACTAGCCCGTGCATCGTTATGAAACGAGGTTGTGGGTCACTGGTCTGCGATCGGTTCCTAATGTCTAATGTCGAGGCTTCAAGCGGCGTCTGAAACACAGCGCTGACTCCGGATCAGCGGTTATGAACCTCCGTCGTTTTAGACTCGCTCCGCTCCTTCCGCATTCAGTCACGTGTGCCTCTACGTCAGTTCGTCAGTCAGAGTCATGATCTGTAGTATGGAAGCAAATCAGTGCCCTAATGTTTTGAATTTTAATAGGCATCGATATTAATATTGACATTTAACAACACTGAAATCTCATCTGAATATATGTCAATGTAAATAAAATTCAGGTTGCTCAAATTCGAGCCTAAAAAATTAGATCTTAAAAAATGCAACCATAAAAAATTAGACCCTATCAATTCGAGACGAAAATTTTCCAGTAGGGTAGACCAGCAGGGTTAGACCAGCAGGGTTAGACCAGCAGAGTTAGACCAGCAGGGTTAGGTTTTTTTAGGGGGAAAACTTTAGCACCGAAGTGCTAAGTATTGCACGGGCGCAGGAGGCCTAAAATAAACTACCCTAAAATATAAACAAACCACCACAGGGGACAGACAAAAGGAGACAGGACAATAACAGACCAAAAACAATGGTTGGGTTTAGGCCCAGGTGGAGGGGCCCCAAGGAGGGAATTGGGGTTGGAAAGCCAACCCCCCTAGGTTGTGGTTAGGATAGGGGGCTGGTTGGGCCTAAGAAAAACCATATAATGGTTGGGTTTAGGCCCAGGTGGAGGGGCCCCAAGGAGGGAATGGGGTAGGAAGCCAACCCCCTAGGTTGTGGGTTAGGATAGGGGGCTGGTAGGGCCTAAAAAATCATATGACATAATGTACCCACTAAAGTATGGGTAGAAATGGGAAGGGGGGGCAGTGAGCTAACTTACTACAGTGAGAAATGTTTACCATAAATAAAATATATATACAAAAATGTTGTATATAATAAGGAAAACTAATTACCAGATTACACCTTGGTGTATGTGTATGTGTGGTGCACCTGTGTCCTGGAGCTGGACAGGGGCCAGCTCTGCAGGGTTAGACCAGCAGAGTTAGACCAGCAGGGTTAGGTTAGACCAGCAGGGTTTAGACCAGCAGGGTTAGACCAGCAGAGTTAGACCAGCAGGGTTAGACCAGCATTGGTTTAGACCAGCAGGGTTAGACCAGCAGGGTAGACGACCAGCAGGGTAGGGTTAGACCAGCAGGGTAGACCAGCAGGGTTAGACCAGCAGGGTTAGGGTTAGACCAGCAGGGTTAGACCAGCAGGGTAGACCAGCAGGGTTAGACCAGCAGGGTTAGACCAGCAGGGTTAGGGTTAGACCAGCAGGGTTAGACCAGCAGGGTTAGACCAGCAGGGTTAGACCAGCGAGGTAGACCAGCAGGGTTAGACCAAGCAGGGTTAGACCAGCAGAGTTAGACCAGCAGGGTGAGGGTTAGACCAGCAGGGTTAGACCAGGCAGAGTTAGACCAGCAGGTTAGGGTTAGACCAGCAGGGTTAGACCAGCAGGGTTAGGGTTAGACCAGCAGAGTTAGACCAGCAGAGTTAGACCAGCAGGGTTAGACCAGCAGGTCTCATGTTTACGTCAGAAACACTTAGAACTCCCACTCTGTTTTTATTTTATTTTGTTTGTCTTCTTACATACAAAGGGTAACAGTTGTAGGAATTCCCAAAGTTATACATACACGATAAATATCATGCTACCAAAGTAGTAAATTGTACAAAAATACTTTACATAGTTCATAATACCTGTCCATTAGAAATAAAAATACATTTTCTTTTCTGGGACTTTAACAGTGAAACTGATTTCAAACAGATCATATATAGAGAATGGTACCACTATTTCAATTGGCAGTGCTTCAGTCCATACCATCCAGAGGAACACAAACTGAAAGATGATTGGCCCAGCCCCTGGTGGGAGGGGGCGGTACTTAGAGTCAGACATCACTTATTGGTGTTTCTACTGACAACAGCTAACAGGTTAGGGTGTGAAGCGACAGTCTGGCCCAGATAGCAGTGGACAGGACCTTAACCCTTAACACTCTACTGGGGAATAGATGTAGCAGTAGAAATCAAGTCACTCAAATCAAGACCAACTCACAAACTATCAGTGAGAATCCGTGTTTGTGGAATGAGGGTATAATGTGCGCAGTGGAGAGACCTCCGAGGGTTCTCCACAGTAGAGCTACAGGAGAGAAACAGAATAGAAACAACACAAAGTAAAAGACTAGAGTAAACATGAAGATACAGGGTGTGGACCTTGTTGACAGTAGAGACACATTCAAACATTAGAGATACAGTAGAACACGTAGTAGAGATGCAGGTCCGAGTGTGGGTCCAATCTCAGAATGGCTTCAACAGTCTTCGCAACGTGACAGCGGGAGGGGGTTGTGGCTTCGTTAGGAGCCCTGTGATTGGTTGCCGAGCCAGTTTAAATACGTGCGTAGACAGTGTTGGATTGGGTGAGAGCATGACACACCAGGGCGCGGGACATCATCATCACCACGGGGATACGAGAGGAACGTCGCTAGCTGACTAAAACAGGCCTTTTGTGTGTCCTGAGTGGATATTTTGATGCAGAGCAGCTGAAAGAAATATCCTGGAGAAGCCGTTGAGACGTGTTGAGTGAGAAATGACACAGAGTTCATCATATGCCCGGGTTTCAACCCCATAACAACCATTCTCTATTGTACACACATGAGTTAGTAAAGCTTCAGGGCTGCGACCTCAGAAAACGATAAACGTACAAAAACATCCTTGTAACAACGCCAGTAGTAGCACATAGTTAGCATATTCATATTTACTCAGAGAAAGGGGAGACGGATTGATGGCTCATGATGCACAACAGATGACATCATGCTTGACCTGTGCGGGCCAGCTGCGTTTGTGTGTGAGGAGGGGTCCGGGTCATTTGTCGGCTGTCATGGGGGGGGGGGGGGGGGGTTGCGTTGGGTGTTGTGGGTTTGTGTGTGCTGGGAATTTTTTTTTTGTTTTTTTTTTTTTTTTTTTTTTTTTTATTTTTCTTTTGTTTTTTTGTTTTTTTCCTTATCTGCTTTCCCGACTGACTGTGTGACTGTTTTTGCTGACTAGGAGTGTTTTTCTGACTCACCAAACACATGAAGGGTCGTTGTGTTTTAGTGAACCAGTGAACAGACTGAATACATCAACAGACAGTATGTGTTGAGTGTGTGTGGTGTGTGTGTTGCCGTGTGTGGTGGTGTGTGAGTTGTTGCTGTGTGTTGTGTTGGTGTGAGTGTGTGTGTTTGTGTTTTTGCTTTTTGTTTTTTGTTTATTTTTCTCTTTTTGTTTTTTTTTTTTTTTTTTTTTTTTTTTTTTTTTTTACTTCACTCCTCCTTCGTCTTTTTTTTTATTTCTTTTATTTTTTCCTTTTTTTTGTTTTTTGTTGTTGTTTTTTTTTGTTTGTTTCTTTTATTTTTTATCTTTTTTATTTTTTTTTTTTTTTTTTTTTTTTTAGATTTTTTTTTGTTTTTTTTTTTATTGTATTTTTTTCGTTTTTTTTTTTGTTTTTGTTTTTTTTTGTTTGAATTCATCCGCAGGCTAGTGTGTGTTGAGTGAGTGTGTGTGTGTTTGCAAAAACTGATGAGCAGGGTCAAAGGTCTGGCCTGGACACTTGATGATGCTCACAAACACACACCATACACACACACACAGACACCAAACACCCACCGCCATCCATTCTACCAGCCCCGTTTTCACAACCCCTCTCCCCCTTATCTGTTATTCCTGGTTGGGTTAGACAGATACCAGCACGACCGGTAGGAGAGACAGGATGAAAGATCCAGGAAGGAGAGGTCCAGAGTAGAGACCAGCCCAGTGAGACAGGTGGAGAGATAATGATGGCACTGGTCACTGTTTCAGACTCACATCAGTCCAGAAAGTCATGGTGTTCTTGCTCTCCTCCCGTAGCAGGAGGATGAGGAGAGGAGAGAGGATATGAGAGGAGGATCGGAGTAGAGGAGGATAGTATTATCAGGAGGAGATGAGAATAGGATACGGCAGGAGAAGAGAAAAGAGGATACGAAAAGAGGAGGAGAAAATAAGTGAGAGAAACAGGATGAAGAAGAGACTCCGGTGTGTTGGCCCGTAGCCCTTGTCTCCAGGACAGGAGTGTGTCTTGCTTTATAGAGCCTACACGTCCAGAAGGACCCACAGTCAGTAGCACCAAGGAGATCCGGTCCATCCACCTGACCCCTCCACTCTGAGGCCCTCCACTCGGATGCCCTCCACTCTGAGGCCCTCCACTCTGAGGAGGCCCTCCACTCTGAGGCCCTCCACTCTGAGGCCCTCCACTCTGAAAGGGGGCCCCCACTCTGAGGCCCTCCACTCTGAGGCGGCCCACTCTGCTATAAGGTCTTATTGGGGGTCTCTATCCTCCCCCACCCCCGCCCCGGCCCCCGCCCCCAGCCCCGGCCCCCAGCCTCGAGTTCAACTGCAGCCACAACAGTGAGTCTGTGGACAGTCGGGGTTCCCCCCCACCCCAGCGTGTTCCTCCCCCCCCATCCTCGCTCCCCAGCACAGCAGGGGGTCTCCGGGGAGTGGCGCAGTGTCCGTGGAGTGTTGATGAGCTCGGCATGCTGGGCTGGGCTGAGGGCCAGGCCCCTGCTGATCACCATCTCCAGCAGCCGTTGCCAGCTCTGCTATAGAGGAACCACCGTATGTGGGTCAACAGTCCGAAGTCTCGGGTCCGGACGTGGTTGATCTTGGGACACAAAGCACGGTACCCTGGGTGGGGTGTTCTCGGGGTGGTGTTGTGTGTGTTAATAAATCTGTGTGGTGTGAGTGTACCTGTAGCCGCCTGTCGTAGGACCTTGAGCCCCCCCCACTCGGCGGGACCCCCGGGGCGAGGTTGCTGACGTCACGCCTTCTCTCCAGGAGACCTCAGACACCTGAAGCCAAGTCCTCCAGGTCCGAACTCCTTCTCCAGGCTCACCTTGACACAACACACCTGTCCGTAACAGCCTCATCTGGCACAACACACACACCCGTCCTTTACAACCAGCCCTCACCTGGACCAACACACCTGTCTGAACCAGCCTCAACCTGGACCTAACACACCTTTCCTGAACCAGCCTCCCTGACCTAACACACCTGTCCTGAACCAGCCTGAACACATCCTACCTTGTGCAGCTCCACAGGTGTGGGCGGGGCCAGATGTCGTAGATCTCCTGCCTTCATCTTCCCCTCAGGACAAGGCCTTGCGCGGGGTCTGATGGCAGCGTGGCCTGCAGCGAGCCGCCGGACGGGGGACGTCCTGCTGGAGCCTCGCTCCTGGAAGCTGGCCTGCCGCCGAGCTGGGACCCGCGAGGGGAAGCTCGTGGTTCAGACTGAGGTCTGCTGGCCTGACATGATGGTGGCCTGGGGAGAGGAGAGGGAGAGGGGGGGGGAGAAAACAAAGTAGTACAATGATCAAAAACATTGTTTAGGTTTCTCTTTCACCCGGTGTTCCTGGTCTATACTCTGCAATCCTCCTCATTCACCCCGTTCCTCCCCCCTCCGCAACAGCAGGACAGGATATGACGTGATGGTAGCTGAGTGTTCAGAACTCCAACACACACACAGAGACTACACCATCCCAGGAGGCATTTGCAGCATCATGCCTTTGTTCACACTGCCCATCACAACTCCTCGTTCCCAATTGGGACGTTGTAAGTGAGGTCACTTCAACTGTAAGCACAAGGTTGTTTCTCTATTTGGCTGACAGCCGAGGCAGTGTCCTTGGGCCCATCTCCGTAGGGGGGAGGCACAGACACAGGTATTAAAGAGCTACAGCAGACAGGAGAGGATAGGAGGAGAGAGAGGAGAGGAGAGGAGAGGAGGAGAGAGAGAAGGAAGGGAGACGAGGAGAGGAGAAGGAGGAGGGGATGCCAACGGATAGGAGAGGGGAGAAGAGAGTAGAGGAGGATAGAGAGAGGAGAGGTGGCGGGCAGATATTCGCTGGGGGATGTCAGAGATTCTATTGGTATGGCATATATTCTATGGTTCTTTCCTCATCTTTCTCTTCTTCTTCTTCTCTCTCTTATCTTTTTCTTTCCCCTCCTTTCTTCTTTCGTCTCTCTCGTCTCTTTTTCCTTCCCTCTCTTTCTTTTTCTTCCTCTCTTCTCTTCTTCTTCTCTCTCTTCTCTTTTTCTTTCCCTCTCTTCTCTTCTTCTCTCTATGATCTTTTTTCTTTTCCTATCTTCTCTTCTCTTAGTCTCTCTCTCTTTTTCTTTTTCTTTTTCTTTCATTCTTTCCTATCTTTCTCTTTCTCTTTTCTCTCTTCTCTTTTTTCTTTCCTCTCTCTCTTCTTTCTTTCTCTTCTGTCTCTTTTTCTTTCCCCTCCTCTTCTCTTCTCTTACTTCTCTCTCTTCTCTTCTTTTTCGTTCCTTCTCTTAACTCTTCTTCTCTCTCTTGCTCGGTGGAGGGCAGAGAGGAGAGGAGGAGGAGAGAGAGGATACCAGCATGGTCAGGTTTCTCTGATTCACAACCTTGTCTGGTTCCTCCTTGAAAGAGAGGGAGGAGGTTTACCCCACACAACCAGGAAGTGACTGCATGCAACGAAGACAAATACATTGGGATTTGTAGTTCTGTCGTTGAGGTTTGTAGTCCAGTATGTGCTTCCTACCTCAGCTCTCTCAAGGATTCCTGATTTGCCACAGTTTCCCAGGTCCTCTCCAAGCCCGACTCAGAAGTTCTCTTCTTCCTGTTCTGGTTCAGTCCCATCCATGCATGCCCCACCTGTGAACCTGGGGAGGTCAGAGGTCAACAACCAGTCAAACAATCAGCAAGCAGGAATCTGGACTGTCACCCAATACCAGCAATCACCATCTGGGGAACAACACTACGAGTTCAGAGGGGGAAGGAATAGCTGGACGAGGTCAGGACACACACACACACACACACCACACACACACATAGCCCAACACACACACCACACACACACACACACACACACACACACACACAACCAGCACACCACACACACACATTAACACACAACCACACACACACACACACACACACACACCCACCACACACACACACACACACACACTCACACACACACACACACCACACACCCACAACGACACATCACAACGACACAACACGCCACCCACATACCCCACGACACACCCCCCCCCTCCCTCCCCACACACCGTGCACACCCAACCCCACCCCCCCGCGCCCCCCCCCCCCCCCCACCCCCCGCCCGCCCACCCCCAACCCCCTCCTCCACGCCCCTCCCGGCCCACCCACCACTATAAACATTCAAACACCCACACACATTCTAGACACACACTTGACCACTGAGATTACACGAGGGGGAGAAGTTCAGATTGGGGGGGTCATGGGTCCCCAGGTCACCAGGGGTCCCATGGG
>CAEFZP010005560.1:0-183242 GCA_903064625.1 Mallotus villosus | reverse complement strand
GAACTCTGGAATTTCTGGCATTTTCTGAAATAATAATTGCTAGACGGATGGTTTTGTTATAGGTGGTTAGTGTGTCTTTGTATATATTGTAGTGGATAGTGATCTTTGTTTTCCTCCATTTTGTCTCTGCTGCACGGCATTTTCTTTTCGTTTCACTAACATTTTTTTTTCTCAGCCATGGGGAGGTTCTGCTTGTGCACTTCTTTTTGGTTTTCAGTGGTGCAACAGAGTCTAACACAGATAATAGTGCATCATATAGCTGCAAAGTAAACGGAAGGAGGAGGGGGACCCCCAAACCAGAACCCGGCACCGAGACAGAGCTCACTGGCAGAGGCCTTTCAGCATGGTCAGAAATGTCCAGGTAGCTGATTTATAGCAGTGAAAGTAAGATTTAAGCATCACCAGCATAAGTTAATGTTATTTATTGGTCATCAAAGTGGTAATTTTAGCAGACTGATTCAATAGGCTAGAGACTATTCAGTCAGTCATACTATATTCAGTATAATATTAATAATAATAGAATAATAGCCAATAAATCTAAATGAATTATTTTACTGGAACTAAAAAATATATTTATTTATAAAGATATACCTCAAACCAGAAATATGAATATGGATGAATTAATAAACCTTTTGTGTTAACTGTCAAAGGAACATTAGTATTTACAGTATATTTAGCCTACTTGCAGATAGGTTATACACTTATTTTGTGATTTCACCTAGGTGATTCCCCAAGAGCTATAGATATCACAAGGAGCCTTGCTGAAATGATTGTGAAGGACCCACAACCGCTCTCTGTGGTTGAAGATAAGGGTTTTGTGAATTTTGTGAAGACTCTTGATCATCGCTACAAGATTCCAAGTAGGAAAACCTTAATGGGAGGGAAAATACCCATACTGTATGAAAAGTGTCGCTCAAAAGTGAAAAAATCTCTGGATGTTGAAACTGCGGAGCAAATATGCAACATAGTGTCAGAAATATTAATATATCAAGCATTGTCAGTCGGTGAACAAGTTTAAGAAAGCTTTATTACTTGCGGCCGCAAGGAGACAAAAACATCACACGCCATTGTGCTACAAGTTTGTCTGCTAGCATGTTGTGTTGCTAGCTATTTAAACAGAAACCGCTCTGTTATTGTAAGACAAAGGCATGCAAATGTTCCATGGCTCTTCTTCATTGGCTCCTCTGCATAGACCTGGCGCGCGTGTGTGCGTGCGTGTTTGAGTGTGTGCATGTGTGTGCTCTTTGACCCCTGTAAGCTTGAACCCATCTTTTATGGCCTCTCCAGAAAGATAGTGGTCAAGCCCAGGGGCCTGTACTACGAATCAAGATTTGGCGTTAGCGAGGTAACTTCAACCCAGGGTTTTCTGTACTATGACGGTGGATCACTTATTATAGGGGTAGATCGCCATGGTAACACATGCTGAACGGCTAACCTGGTCGGGAGCAGGTTAAGTTGGAGATCAGAGATCAACCGGTATAAAATCCCCGCCCATTAACTAATTTTTTAGGATAATGGCATCACCGTTCATAGAAGATGTGGAGCTTGGTGCGCGGATATTGAGAGGTGCGCTCAGAACAGCCAGAACATCAGAATCAGAAAGGGTTTTAATCGCCATGAAAGTTTGCCACAGACAAGTATTTGCTTTGGCAGGAAGGTGCATACATTAAACATATAGGAATCTATTTTTTTTTAATCTAACTATACTAAAAGTAGGTTACATAGACTAGCAATGCTTAGAATTCAAAAAATGTAGAGAAACATTTAGAGACCGACAAATCCCTTTGGCATTCCCTGATGAGTATCTTTATGAAAGATATAGATTCTCAGCTGAGGAAATTACGTATCTTTGCCAGCTTTTTGAGCCGTAGGCCTATGTTACCAATGTGACACATCAAAGCCGTGCACTCACAGTGCGTTGCGTTATTTCGCTACGGGTACTTTTATGTAGTGTCATGTTGATATGTTATTCCTATTCACTGGGTTGTCTTGTTGTATCCCCTTAACTCCTTCTGCTGTCCTTGGGTTGCTTTGACCCATTTTCTGATATTTTTATATCAGAATTTGGGGTTTCCTTCAACCAAGACATTTCAAACCAAAAAGAACAATGTGTATCATACCGTACAATGCTTTTCACAAGTTAAATAAAAACTTGAAAATAATTTCACTACTTTCATTGAATTTGGATGTTTCATTCACTTTTAAATAATTTTTCAAAAGGAATAAATAGGACATTGAATGAGAGAAATTGAGAAAAACCCCACAAAAGACTCAATAGGCACAACAAACGCTAACTCAAGCTAGACCTCAATAAGCTTAGACTGTGCAGCCCAGATAAGGCGATCGTCAAAAAGAGGAGTTATGTCGCAAAAAGCAAAGCGTAAACCAGCAGAGTGGTGTTGTTTCAGCAGCGTAAATTGTTCTTTTGAGTTTTTTTGGAGTTGTCCCAAAAAAGGGTTGCCGCAATTAACATGACATGGGAGAAAACTTGTCAAACCATTACGACCGTTAAAAAGCGTAAATTGTAGACATACCAAATTAACATATATGCATTCAGTGATTCACTGATAATTAGTGTAATTTGATGAGCTGTTTGAAACCGTTCTGACAGTAGGCTGGCCTATGGCCGATATTCTCAACACGAGATGGAGAATATAACCCAAAAAAGAACGTGGCAGCAATTGAAAATTGTAGGATCAAATTCAAAACACTGAAGATGGCCATGGTTAATTGAACTTGATGTGGGCTAATAATGTTTTTGTCTTCACATCTTGAACACAATTAGACCTAATCAATTAGGCCTACTTCAAAATAACTTTGCCGCACGCATTTATTAAGATAACAAATAAAAGGGTTGTCAAAGAACGGATACGCCATAAGCGATTGTAACTTGTCTAGACGCTCTGTTTAGTTTCTAAAGGCCTTATTTTATGTCACTTAACCAATGGCTTTTGAAAACTGTGACATTATTTCTTAACTTGTTTATTTAAATTTATATATTTTTTGGAAATGAATTAAACACGTAAATCGTTCATGTAGGCTATGCACTTCAAAAAGTCTTAATTTAGGCTACGTTTCCGAACACGGACTAAAGTGTTTTGCGCGCAAGAATTTACTCGACGGAACTGTCTTTTCAGATTCTGTTTCCGCTTGTTTGAAATTCTTTGCAACACATATTAGTTTAGCTTGACTTTTAGCCTGACACGGAGCAGGCTAGTTCCGAAGTATAAGTTACCTTGGTTACGTAGCTTGAACTAAAATAAGCCACCTTAATGGAACGGAACTCTCGCTAAAGTAAGTGAGACTTGGCGAAATAAGTCTCGCTTTTCCTTAATCGACGTTGATGGAATACCCCCCGGGTCTTTGGATCATTTTTTACGTGACCTGCATAGGCTGAGAAGAGGAAACAGAAAGGATTTGTTTACCTCGGTCACTTTCGCGTGACTAGGTTTAGTAAGACGTGAATGATATTCGTTCTCAAGTGATAATTGCAGTGATAGGCTAATTGTTTTTTTTCTGGGTATATTTTGGTATAATTCCCCTTTGCAGGGGCACAACATAAACCTCTCGTTTCATTCTAGGGCTATTTCACAGGGTGCATTAGGGCGCATAGAACAGCACCCGGGCCATTTTCAGCACAACCAATATGTTATATACCCTATTCTGAGACATTAAGGAACAGTGTGAAATACCCTAAAAAACATGACCCCTTTAAGCAATGGCAAAAGCCTTCCATATATGTAACATACTCCGGTACAGTAGGAGGCGATATTTGCTTATAAACCTTGGTTGCGACCCGCCATAAATCAGAGAAGAAAGTTACTCAGCCAAATGTGCCGAAACTGGACAACCTTTTATGAACTGCCTTGTTAAATTGTAGATATGTTCGGATGTGTGGTCGCTGGTAGACTGGTAAGCATCTTCCAACTGAGTTGATAGCCAACCCGTGTTTAGATTACTAGCCACAAAAGTATTCTTGTTTTAGAACGCCGGTTACCCATGTAGGCACAGATGGAGCTACCTATTGAACCTTCTTGTTTACTGTTGTAATTGTGTCTGGGTTGTTGTAGATTGATTGCTTTTGAGAAACAAAAACGCTATACCAAATAGGCTGTGTAATTATCGCCTGCTGATGGTTTCAATGCGTACATGAGTCGACGGCATGTTTACAGAGCTTTACTGGGGCGCATGTCTTCTTCCAAGCTTGCTGCGTACCGTACAAGAAGTGTGAAACCCAATGCACTAGGTGGTCAAGTTGGTTTGAAGTTCGATATTCAGAAGGACGCCCAGTATTGTGATAATTTAACCGGGGTAGCACCGCTACGACCGGCCGCTCAACCAATGCTTTTGGCTGTCTAAACAACGCATATGTTTCGGGAGCATCACCACATTTCAACAGTCTGCGCCGCCAATTATTATAGGCTATTATCAGCGCTGGTGAATATCTTCTTTCCCAACAAATGCTAATTGAGTGCACTGAACTAACACTTGTTAGAGTAAGATGTACTGTGTGGGTTGGGGAACAACAATGCCTCAGACACCCCATCAGACAGCACAAATAGGTAGTGTGCTTAGTGCCCCATGAGGGTGCATTTATTTTAGGTGCAGAAAACTAGAGAACTGTCATTGGTTCCCCAGGGTTGTGAGGGAAAGGTGCCAGGATAAATCATGGTCAGCGTTGTGGTCAAGTTCTGGGTGTCTTGTTTAGTCCTGAGACCAATCTGTTTGTTATGGCTTTTCTTTCACCCCCTGTTTCCACTGTCCCTTATGACCTGGTCACCTGCTGATATGGGTTGAGTGACAGCAATATTCACTGCCACTGACTGTGTCTGTGGTGACTTGTTTCAACGCCAAGTGGGGTGGGTGGTGATCTCCTGATGTAATTAATATAAATAAATATATGTACAGTATACTGTCATATAAACATGACAGTTCAATGTGATCTTTCACTAAGATGTGTGTATCAGCACTCTTTACATACTATTCCCAGACACTAGCAGGTGAGAGCATTTATAGACAACTGCTTAGATGGGTCGATGGAAGAGGAAGGCCAATGACTAGACAAACTGCTGATTTGTTAGTTTTTTGGTGTGTGCCAATATGTTGTACCTGACTGTTATGGAGGATGCAAGAATGTTTTTAATGATTATTCCATGTAAGTGAAATGAGAGGTGTTTTATTTTTTATGTCTTGAGATGTATGGGCTGCGTCCTTTCCCCTCTGCTCTTCTCCCTGTACACCAGGGGTCCCCAAACTTTTTCCAGTGAGGGCCACATAACTTTTCCCTTCTCTGATGGGGGGCCGGGGTCAGTTTCTAACAGAAAAAGTGTGACAATCGCAGGGGTCCCAAAATGTAATCATTTATTGTTTTCCAGAAAACATGCTGACACTCCAGCGCACCACACATATCCAAATATTAATAACCCTTTCTGAGATCAAATAACCCTCTCTGGGTTCTTCACAGAATAAAATAACGCAGAAAATATATAGGCTAATAACACTATTTATGAAATCAATAAAAATCAAATAACCCTCTCTGGGTTCTTCACAGAAAGAAAGTTATGCTGTGCCGTGCACAATCCTAGGTAAAAGTTCAACTTCACTTGTCAGAGCAGAATCTCAAATGTCTCTCAAAGTTCTTGTGTTATTTCCTTATAATCCAGTTTTGTAGGTTCCATAGGCTAGCCCAGTAGACACCACTGTAGGCTCTCTCTCATCAACTTCCCTCTGAAAACCACAATGCAAAAGGGGTAGGATTAAATAAGTGTATACTTCTTCCTGCTCCTTTTTAGGCATATCTCAGCAATACAGATACTTTAATATAATTTGTTTATTGTATTTCCATGCTTTTCATTTTGTTTTGTATGTTTGATATGTCTGAAATAAATTGAATCAAATCAAATCAAATCAAGCAGGCTAAGAAACCGAACTAAGTGATACAGCACAATACATTTCAATACCAGTATGGTTGTGGAGATGGATTTTATCCCAATAGATTTTATTATGATTATATTTGTTCATACTCAGAATGACTAATTTAAGTCAGCAAAGTGAGCTTACCTATGTACTGTATGTTCATCAGTGTGAAGTGTGGGCCTGCATCTGGCTGGTGAGAAGTTGAATGTCCGGTTCCATTCTAGTCACAGCCAGTCTCAAACACTGATGCAAATGTTCATCTGTCAATCTTGATCTCGTTGGAGTTTTCAGGAGTTTCATGCGTGAAAAGGTTTGCTCGCAGATATACGTGCTGCCAAAAAGTGTGGACATCTTCATTGCGTGTTTTTTTATGTTAGGGTAGGTGTCATTTGGGAGGGCGGCATAGAAGTCAATGAGACTGTTGGGCTTGAATGCGTCTTTCAGAACATCACAGTTCTGTAAGTCGGCCAGCTCAAACTGATAAGAAGGCTGGGCTTCATCGATGTCGGCAACAAAAGGGTTCTGAAAAAGACGGATTTCTTTTGCATGAACATGTAGTTCACGGAATCGTACACCGAACTCCGCCTTCAGCATTTCCAGTGCTTCCACACACTTTTCACCTGGGAACGCGACAGCTGGCTTCTCTGCAGAAAACCTTCGGGTAGCAGGGAGATGGGTGAAGTTGTGCTTTTTCACTTGTTCCAAAACCAGCGCTAGTTTCACCTCAAATGCTTTTATGTGGGAATACATGTCGCAAATGAGTTTCCCCTTCCCTTGTAGCTGCAAGTTAAGGCCGTTCAGCATTTCTGTCACGTCTGTTAAAAATGCGAGGTGCCATTTCCATGCTGGGTCGATCAGCTCTGGGACCGTTTTGCCTTTTGACAGAAGAAATGCGTTAATTTCAGGTAGCAGCTCGTAAAAACGCCTCAAAACTTTGCCGCGGCTCAACCATCGGATCTCTGTGTAGTACAGCACATCTCCGTACGCAGACTCCAGTTCAGACAGGAATTGTTGGAACTGCCTGTGTTTAAGTCCATTTGCTCTGATGAAGTTTATGCACGATACCACAACCTTCATGACAGAATCCCACTTCAACACTTTGCAGCACAGCGCTTGCTGGTGAATTAGGCAGTGTACTTGTAGCGGGGCGGTGAGACCCCGTTCTTCCATCTCCCGGTTCATGCGTCCTATTAAACCCCGATACGCGCCCACCATACTAGGGGCCCCGTCAGTCGTGATGCTGGCAAGCTTTGCCCAGTCCAGATCCAACTGTTGCATGGTTTGACATAGTTTGTTGAAAATATCCTCCCCAGTCGTAGTGCCTTTCATGCTTTGTAGGGCTGCCAGCTCCTCGCACATCTCAAAGTTTGCGGTAACTCCACGAATAAAAATAAGAAGCTCCGCGGTGTCCTGCACGTCCGTGCTCTCATCCAGTGCTAATGAAAAAAAGTCAAAATCTTTAGTCTTCTGCTGCAGCTGGGCATACACATTACCCCCAATTTCTTCAACGCGTCTGGTAATTGTACTTGACGACAGACTCACGGCATTAAAGACATCTTTCTTCTCGGGACAGACCTCCTCCACGACAACATTCAAACATTTCTTGACAAACTCTCCTTCAGTGAAAGGTTTACCGCAGCTTGCTATCAGCTGAGCAACACGGAAGCTGGCCCGAACTGATGCTTGGTTCAGCTGAGTTTGCCGTACAAATGAAGTCTGCTGAGCGAACAGTCCAGTTTTTAGCTTTGAGATTTTTTCTGCTCGCATTTGGCCTTGCAAGCTAGCACACTTGTCTTTGTGACGGGATTCATAATGTCGGCGCAGGTTGTATTCTTTGAATACCGCCACCGTCTCTTGACAGACCAGACAAACAGCCTTTTCTTTGGATTGAACAAAAAAATAATCGTGTGTCCACTGTGGGTTAAATACCCTGCTTTCCGAATCAATTTTTCTCTTACCCAACCTTTTTGCCATTATTCCGTTCTGGGGGGGTCACGTTCACGTTCTATGACTGGGGTATGGGTGGCCATAAGGGTAAAAACGTGCTGGGGCAAAGTGAGGTCGAAGTAGCATTTTTTTCCGTCTCTGGTATTGTTCAGGGGGCCGGGTCAAATGTGGAGGCGAGCTATTGGAGAAGGACGCATAGATTTTCCATAATAATATTAATTTAAAATAAAATATTATGCAGGGTCCTCTGGGATGGGCTTGTTGCTCATTTTCTTTTATGGGACATATTTCTCTGTAATATAATGAGTGCATTTAAATCATTTACAAATTAAAAGCGCCATATTACATTATATTTTTAAAATGTGCCACGGGCCAATCAATCAGTGTTTGACACCCCTGCACTGGTGGGTTAACTAAGAAATGCAAAAAAAAATCAAAATTCAAAATTCATAATCTTTTAAAAATCGGCCGCGGGCCAGTAAAAAGCGGGCCGCGGGCCGGATCCGGCCCGCGGGCCGTAGTTTGGGGACCCCTGCTGTACACCAACAGCTGCATCTCCAGTCACCCGTCGGTTAAACTCCTGAAGTTTGCAGACGACACCACCCTCATTGGGCTCATCTCTGGTGGGGATGAGTCTGACCATAGACATAATATAGAGTAGACGCCGCATCGAACGCTACTGCCTACTGGCGCTGACGAGATTTGGGGGCGCCATCTTGGAATGGGCAATCGCTCCACTCAGTATAATCTGTTTGGCTGGGGCAATGAGCTGTCAGCGCATTTAATTAATCATACTGAACTGAATACCGAACTGATTTTCACACGGTTTGCTTTGCTGCAAAGGTCATACATGTATCTATGATACAGGACATGGTTATTATTTTTACAAAATATAACCAATAGTACTGTAATGTTAGATCTTACTTGTGAAAAGGAATCCCCCGAGTCCTGTTTGCGATTGTCCGCCGATTTGAGCAGGAATATGATGCACAGTGCTGGCATCTTGTTTATTCTGATGCTACGCAACTAGGAATTTGTCCTATCCAAGATGGCGGCCGCATTTCTCGCACCCAGCAGCCAATGCTGCGTCAACTCTATATTATGTCTATGAGTCTGACTATAGGTGGGAAGCTGACAACCTGGTGACCTGGTGTAGCCAGAAAAACTTAGTGCGTTCACACTGCAGCGCAACAACATGCTCTCCATTCATTTTCAATGGAGCCAGGCGAATTGCTTGCGTGGTGTATTGTGGGTAGCGACGCGACAGAGTTGAGATTTTCACTAGCGATGGCCAATCGGAGTGTTTACTTGTTTCTCGTAATGTAGCAACCATGGTAAACATTTGTAGCTTTCAGTTTTTAAGATGGAGGAGAAACTTTTCTCCTGTGTGGCTGCATAATCCAGTCCTGTACAATACATCTCTGTATTTGTACAAGACATTAATAAAAAGTATGAGGCCTGGCGCAGGGTTGCCGACGTTGTCGGTGCTCCTGGTGGGTTTTTTTGTACTTTCAAATTCAGTCTTGTCACATAACGTGACTTCGTTCTGTGGTACAGTAACTAGCTAGCTAGTTAGCCCGGCTGAAACTCTGTAGTCGTATCGACAGATCAGCAGAGACTTTGAGTAATATAATAAAATGTTTTTACACATGTCAACGTGTAGCCTATGTCTATTAAACATTTTTGTATTTTGTATACAAGTTGTATTTTGATCGATGTTGCGAGTACGTAAACCCAAGTCTGCACACTTGGCCATGACAACTACAACTGTAACTTTAGAGAACTACAATTCTACATTAATCTGGTTGATACGCTCCCGAGCGTGGTGAACTGTGGGAAGGCGAGCGATGGCAAGCGATTTGCGTCGCTGCAGTGTGAACGCACTGAGCTCAATGCTCTTAAGACAGTGGAGATAGTTGTGGACTTTAGAAAGAATACAGCCCCACTCGTCAATCGACTCTGTACTCGCCTCTCCCCTGAGCATGTTTATATGCAAGTTTTCCTGAATAAAAATGCGTAGGGCCAGGCCTGGAGTGGGTAATCGAGAGAACCGGGAGAGTTCCCGGTGGGCCGCTTTACTTTTGGGCCGGTGGAAAGCTTTACTTTTGGGCTGGGCGAGGATTTTTTTGTTGTTGACATTTGTCACGTTAGTGTATCTTCTCTTAAAGTACGCTACACACGTTCTGCATTCTGACACCGAATAAAAATGCGTAGGGCCAGGCCTGGAGTGGGTAATCGAGAGAACCGGGAGAGTTCCCGGTGGGCCGCTTTACTTTTGGGCCGGTGGAAAGCTTTACTTTTGGGCTGGGCGAGGATTTTTTTGTTGTTGACATTTGTCACGTTAGTGTATCTTCTCTTAAAGTACGCTACACACGTTCTGCATTCTGACACCGCAGCCTCTGCATGGGTTGTACCATGACAGTTCTCCCCTCCCAAATAGAGTTGGTTGGGTCCAGCCCGTCTTTTCCAAAATGTCTGACAGGTAGGCTACCGATAGCTGGGCCGTGCGGCCCTACCGTAACGATACGTGTCAGGGAGGATGGATGGTAGCAGGGCCGGAGTGATGGCATCACTATAGACAAGTTTTTACCAATTGAAAAACGTCTATGTTTATTTTACATAAATCTCCCAAAACAATTTTGCGTTAAAAACATTTTTGCCTTGCGGCGCTATGCGTGCTCGCAGTGTGGGAGTCCCTATCTTGCATCACATCAAACCCATACGTCCTAGGTTGGGCCTGAAACTCCCGGGCTGAAAAGTGGCCCCACTCCGGCCCTGCGTAGGGCTAATGCAGTTGTGGCTTATATTTTTATTTACCAATAGCCATGTAGCGTAATCGGCTATTTATTTTTGCATTGTGTGGTGGCGCACCTTATCTTATAAGATTCCGGTTCCAAGTCAATATCCAAGTTAATATGCAATATTTCTCTTTTGTTTTTATCAAGGATAGCCTACCCACATTCGTCCAATGTATTTTTTTTCAGTGATGAATAAGGTTATTAGTGTTTCCCTGTGAGGTAGCTAGTAACGATGGCAAGGCAGGTTTTGCACAATACTTGACACTGCGCAGCACCTTCTATTAAAAATCCGAAATATTTCCACTAAGGCTGCAACGATTCCTAGAGTAACTCGATTAAAAAAAATTATCGAGGCAAATTCCTCTGCCTCTCATAATTGATATTTTTAAAGCTCATGTCAAGTTCTTTCACAATTATTATTTTTAGTGTGACACAACGCACTTACGTCACCCACAAAGCGTAAGGAGACGCAAGGAGTTTTTTTTATTTTGGGTCGTGATAGTCTTATTTGATTGAGACAAATTGAATAAGCTTAGTGTCTAAACTGTGATTTCACAGACCTAAATGAATCCGTATCAAACAAATGATGCAATTGATCATAAATTCTTGAACAGAAGGTAAAGAAGATAAATACATTTATCCATTGAAGAATAATACATCTACAATAAATCTATGAAATATAAACAAGTTACTGACTTTCAATAGACTTTACATCTCTGTATTTTTGCTGCCATTTTTGACAACTGTAATATTATTCTAACCTTTACATTAGCATCTGGGATATAGGGTTAAATACTAAGCTACTAACACCATAACATCTTTTTACCACAGCAATTGGCATATAAAAAATTGAGTATGTGCCTCTTGACTACATTTATTTGTGTTGTTTAGGTCCAAACAGATGCATTACAAGTTGCCAATGACAAGTTTGTCTTCAACCTGCCGGATTATGAGAATGTAAACCATGTGGTGGTCTTCATGCTTGGAACAGTGCCTTTTCCAGTAGGCATGGGTGGTGCTGTCTACTTTTCCTTCCCTGACCAAGTTGGTGGTCAAGTTTGGCAACTTTTAGGTTTTATTACTAATGATAAACCTAGTGCCATCTTTAAAATTGCTAGCTTAAAAGCAGGCAAGTATTAGCATGCTATAAATATTGAAAATCAATCATAGATTGTTCTGATGAATTGGCATGTAACTGAAATGTGGTTCTATTTTTGTTTTTCAGGTGAGGGTGGTGAACATCCTTTTGGAATGATGGCAGCACCTCAAGCAGCCTCAGTGGCACAAGTAGGTGTGTCTATTGAGCCTCTGGATCAGCTTAGTCAGCAGACGCCAGTTTCAAGTGCTACTGCTTCATCTGTTGACTCATTTACACAGGTTAGGAAATATTCCCATGGATGCAGCATCTGTTCTACAGTGTGTGGAAAATAAATGAATAAAAGCTTTGCATCAATTCTATTAACACATAGCTTTTAGTCTGCACATTTCCATCAGAGCTTGACTGATGAAGGTTTTTTTGTTGAAACTCAAAGTGGAATATTTCTGTCATCACCAATAAATCTGTCAATATGTTAGTCTGCAGCAGATTAGATCTATATTTTACAGAATAAGTGCTGCTGAAAAACATCTCACACAAATTACAACAAAGTCTGAGAGTGTCATGAAGGAGAATAGAGGCAACCCATGAAGGGGCTTGTTATATATTTTTTGTCATGGTAAAGAACCATTGCAATAGGTATTGGAATGGAGATTTATGGAACTTCTCGGTAGTATAAATAGTTGTAACTAGCTACATATATATATATTTACATTTGAGCAGTTTAAAGCTTCAATTTGGTGCAATCTGAGAGACACTTTGATTCGCTAAAACCAGCGAGGTGAACAGTGCAACCTAGCGAACCTGACGCGGGTGCTGCTGCAGCTGTGTGCATTAGCCAGATGTGATACGGAAACAAATTGCTCCTCACATGCAACAGCCTACAATCCAACAACAGTGGCCTATCCTAAAAAGCAAAACAAAATGACTAATTTAGCAATACAAATTAATTTTACAGCTAAAAATGTCGAATGCAATAACCATTTTCTTCTTGTTTCACTCAAAGACTCAAAACACAATTTAGCTAGCTAACCACCAGATCTGACAAGGCTGTCAACTTTCCAGAAATTTGTCTTCTCTCGCTGCTGTCCTCAACTTTTATACCACCCAACTAACCAATCAGCATTTAGTAAATAGCATTTTCTTTAACAAGACATTTTTTGAATTGGCTGAGCCGAAATAGACAAAATACAGTGGGGAGGAAACTAAATCAGATTTTCTCCCCTTCATTTTGGAAGGGGGGGCAAAGGGAAAATCATATCCAAATCACTCCGGGGAAAGCTAATTTAAGGCTGTTTTGCTCTTGTTTTGGTTTAATTGCATGTAATTAAATGTAAATGTAATTGCACATTCAGCAATTATTTTCCCCTGCCTTTCAAGGATGCAATTCGCCTTTATCAGTAAATGTCGCAAGAGTTCCCTTGTAAAAGTATGTCATTCAGACAAAGGTTATATAGCCTAACTGAGATATGTCTAGCAAAATATGTATAGTTTTTATGTAAGTAAGTCAAGTTTATAGCACCTCGCAGATAAAAATTACAAAGTGCTTCACAACAAAATGAAATATAACACAACAAATTAAGTATACAGGAACATTTTAAATAGAAAACATGATCGGAATGATCGATCCCCTCTAGTTTTAAAATGGGCACAGGGAACCACTAAAAGCTTCTGACCTAATTGTCAGAGATATTAATCTATCAAGCATGGCACAGTCAGTCGGTGAGCAAGTTAAGAATGCTTTATTGTTTGCGGCCACAAGGAGACAAAAACATCACACGCCATTGTGCTAGAAGTTTGTCTGACTAGCAACCGTTGTTGCTAGTCATTTTAAACACCAGCGCTCAGGACTGTAATTGGCTAATACAAAGTATTTAAATGTTCCATGGCTCTTCTTCATTGGCTCCTCTGCATAGACCTTGCGCGCGTACGTGCGTGCGTGTTTGAGTGTGTGCATGTGTGCTCTTTGACCCCTGTAAGCCTCCCCCACTTTCCTTTACGGCCTCTCCAGAAAGATAGTGGTCAAGACCAGGTCCCCTTGTTTATGTAAGCCTAGTGTTACCCACAGATTTGGGGTTAGGCCTATCTTTGCACACAAGGAATACTGGAACACAGAATCATTATTATACAGGATAAATATGTTACATATTCAATTTCTCCCACATATCCCTCCTGTTTAACCTGAATAAAATGTGTTATTCCAAAACCACACCAACGCACAATCAATAAAGTCAAAAATACATAAAATCAAAATAATTCATACAAATCCAAAATGTGTAATATTCGATAAGACTATACAGCATTATAGTCTAGTAGTGTGAATTCACTCGACACAACGGGAAACCCATGGTATTGGGATAAAACCTGTCATCACTCAGCAGGGTGGTCATTTGACGTCTGATGCATTCACCTCATCTCAGATCTCCTTCACACAAAATCAAATAGAAACAAAGATTGCAACAAAGAAATCAATACAGAAATGATCAGGATATGAACATGCCTTGTTGTTTACATGGTCATCTCTAAAACCAAACATTCAGTAAACTGTCAGTCAGGTTTTTCTAAGACAGTCTATACAAGGCCCTGATTGTGCTCTTCCTCTAGTGATAAGCAGTTCTCTCCTAGGTCAGGGAGCCATAAAACCTCCCCCGAAGGTGATCTACAGAGCCGTCCGGCCTTTAGGTCAACAGACATTTCTCCCCAGCCTGCTGTAACTATTTTACAACCTCTGCATGATAAGACATCACTTTGGCATATCCTGAAAAGTTCTTTCATGTTCTCAATTTCTGTTTCTTTTTCAAATAAATATCAACTTTCTGTAGTACAAACAGGTCTCTCAAAAACAAAACATTAAGCTTTAATGCAACTCCAAAATAAAACTTCATCAAGTCACATCAATGAAACAGGATTGTTATCACTTCTTCCGACAGTCTATAACTGTTCTCAAACTTCTGCCCTGGAACATAACAATTCAACTGAAACATCTTTACGTAACTGGTAGAACGTATCATGATAGGAGTGTTTGTACCTCAATTTTATTTCCACAGAAAGGTTTCCAACTTATCTCAAGATTAAAACTTAACTTCTGAATCTATTTACCATTTGCATTGTCATCAATGAAACTGTTAAATCATTATATCCGTAATCATAGCACCATTTAGTTCATACGTATTTCAACATACAAAACAGAACGTAATTTCCAAGACAATTCCCATTATTTCTCTATCACAAAGTCCAATTTGCTGAAACAGATGCCGTGATTGTGTATGCATGGTGATTGTGTAATCTTCTCATAGAAAATGTAGTCTAGTTGATTCAAACGGCAACCTCAACACACTTGTAAATGGACTGCATTTATATAGCGCGTTTTTATACCTTAGCGGCACCCAAAGCGCTTTACAATTTTGCCTCTCATTCACCCATTCATACTCACACTCACACATACCAACGGCGGCGAGCTGCCATGCAAGGCGCCGCTCTGCCCATCGGGAGCAACGTGGGGTTCAGAGTCTTGCTCAAGGATACTTCGGCACATGGCCTGGGAGTAGTCGGGGATCGAACCGCCAACCTTGCGATTAACAGACGACCCTCTCTACCCCCTGAGCCACAGCCGCCCCACATGTACTTGTACACTTGTACTATAGACACAGCGCGGAGTTCTCCTTAAATTGACGTAATCAAACAACATGCACGCTCGACTCACGTGTACTATGCCATCTCCTCTGAAACTAACCAGGAATGACCCTGTTCACCTCTGTCATTTCCAGGACTATGTTTCAAATCCACCCCCACAATCCAGTCTCCTTAGGTCAGTGACCTCTCACTGGATTGGGACAGCATCTCTCGACTGTCTGTGAATTTCAGAACATAGTAGACTACACAGTATTAAAGTTACATTCTCACAGTGGTCAGTTGAAAGCAACTGACTCCTTGCTCCATTCCTGAATCTTTACATTTCTTTAGCTCAAAAGAAGTTCATGCATATCTTGTTCTCTCTAAAATAGGGTATGCTAAAAAAGTTTTTCTTAAAGTTTTTTCTTGTATAGTTTGTAAATCCATTTGCCATAAACACTTTCGTTATCACCATCCCTCCTGTTTAAAACATGATTCATCCCATGGCTCAAATCAGCACATAACAAAATAGATTCCTTTCCTTAGTAACATAAGTTGCACCTCTGAATTTACATAACCCACCAGTTTGGTGACACTTCCTGCATATCTCTCAAGAAAGTCACATCCACATTTCCTAATGTTAAGACACCTGTATGGCTGCCTCTTTTGCGCCACATCAGCTTTAGCATTTCCAGAAAAATAAAATCCATGTTATCAGTATGAACTTCTAGTAGAGCAAACAAATTCTTCATAATCAATATCTTCCCTTGCAGATCATTTCATCTTTTAACCATAGAGAACAGTAAATGAAGAGGCTCTTACATTGTCAAATAGGTCACCCATCCTTTCTACCTTTCCCTGCTTACTGTATCCTAGCCTATTTAGTTCACACCCTAAGTCTCTGTTTGCCGTTGGTTTCTTCACTGAGGTAGAGACGGGCCTTCAAGAAAAGACTCCCCTTTGTAGTCAGACTTGGGCCTTAAGAGACGGTGGTGAGTAACTAACCTGACCCTATATCAATGTCCCTAACTTTCATACAATTTGACAAATGTATCCAAGACGTCCTCTCTGCTATTTTGACTGCAGTGGGTGTGGTGAGCAGTACCTGATATGGTCCTTCCCACCTTGGCTGGACCAGTTCTTTCTTTTGATATCTTTAATCAATACACAATCTCCTCGTTCAACTCCTCCACTCTTTGGTTTACTGCTTCACCTGGAACAGAACTAAGCAAAGGATATCTCTTTTCTAGTTAGTATTGTATAAAACCTGTTAAAGTTTTGATCCGTTTCTTCATCATGCAATGCGAAAGGTTTAAGTTGTGGTATCACCTATGATCTTCCATAATTCAATTAATTTGATATTCAACTCCTATTAGTCATGCCAGAAATTACAATCTGTTTCCTTCTTTAGAAAATCAACTGTTAGTCTAATTTCTTTCACTTCAAAAAACTGTTCTTTCTTTTAAAACTGTTAAGTTGAAGACCTATATTGTTTCAGATTCCTCTATTTTTCCAAATCATACCTCTATTTTTTAAAGATATGATAACCATTGTAATTATCCCAAACCAGAATTTAATCTGTATGTCTCTTATATGAAATATAGACCAAATAAGCTATTAAATAGCTATTAACCAAACATTTTTTTCTCTATATGTTCTATAAAAGGTCAGATAGGTAGAACTTCATAACCTGCTTTGGCTGCAGTCCAAAACAAGCTAATTAGCACAAACCATCATAACCACAATTTCAGACTTAATGAGTCTTCTCAAATGATGCACTAATATCACTCATAAAAACATCCTTATCACAGCCCAACTGTTTATCCCAAACATTGTGTCAGGCTCCTGTTAAAACATCCATATAAACTTTAAATCAAAATGACAATCAAACTCCAAATAAAAGTATATTTGAGTTATTTTCTCTCTTATTGTTAACCAAATTGCATCTAATACCTTTATCTAAACTCAAAAAACCTAAACTCAAAACCCTAGATTGTACTATTTTGACTTAAAATGTTCAATGTACCTTCAAAGTATATGCATATTTCCTTTTTCAGAACATCAGTGTTTAAACTAATCATCTCTTCTCATTCATAAAACGTTCTTTTGTTTCATTCCATAACCTTCCATGATCACTCTAAACCGATCTTTCATGTAACCATCTAATCACTTCACCATTTTTCACATATATTTCCTCAAACCCCCAAAAAAAAACACTTGTGAAAAATAACCCAAACTGGAAAAAAGCCATCAATTGGTTCCATGTCTATAAATATTTGATGTGCACGTTATTTAAGTCAGACAGTAATAGTTACAATTTCAAATAAAATCAAACCCCTAAACAATACATTCCCTTTCTGTAGACCTACTGAACACAAAAACTTCCCATAAGTTTCCTAGGTTGCAATAATCGAATGAATCTTGCTTGAGGTCTTATCAAAGCATGTAATACAGAATACTCCTTTTGAATGTTCCTATTATTACGCTCTCAGCATGCAATGCACGGATCTCCAATCTAAAATTTGCGGACCAAAAACCCTAAATGAAAATATTTAATTTGAATATTTTGTAGTTTGTATATGGTTTAATGTAACACTTCTCACTTTTTCAATTTTAATCTTGGTTTTTACTCAATCAACCCAAATAGGGACATTGCCTATATCTATCAGCGCGCGTTTCAAACTTGAATCAACTCAAATAGCAGGCGCTGTCAAAACCTTTAAACGTTTTTATTTTCTTTGAACAACACAGCTGCTTGGCGTTTACCTTTTATTCACTTAATTTCGCATAAGTATAACTTTTCCAATCTAATTAGAACCTATTTATGAACCAGGAGATTAGTTTATGCATTGTTATTGAATACCGTCCCACATCAAAGATTTGCCGCTTATAGGCTATAGAAGTTCCGGTCGGAAAACTTCAGGAACCGTGCCTGTTTGACTAGGTTTCATAACAAATGTTGATCAAGCATTTGTTAACCACCCAACTTCGAATTCATCCAAACAAACACATCTCTCAGCATTTAATACTCACATATTGATGCAGAATTACACCCTCTGGGAATTCACCTTTGTGAGATCTCAGCGCACCGGGACTCTATAGCCCCCACTTTCTCCATTCCTCCTCGAAATTTCTGTAATTTCTGTAAAATGTACTCAAACAAACACAATCTTGTTAACAAATGTATCAACATACTCATCACGTATCATCTTTCAAGAGTAACCAAATTAGTATATAAAATTTGCCTCATTCGTATATGTATAAATTTGGTATTTTCAATCTTTCTATTTCTCTATTAATCTGTGCATGTGTCTACTCATTCAAGTTTATTACGCTCGCCTCTCATGTACTGGCATTTCCTCTATCGGATTTATTTAACTTATCGTTATCCACCTGTGTGGTTCCATCAATGTGGAAGTCTGCCAGAGTAATGTTCAATACACAAGGGTGGCAATGCACTTGACCTTAACAACTACAGACTCATTTCCATCATAAGTAGTATAGCAAAAGTGTTTGAAAAACTAATATTTAATCAACTATTTAAATATATTAATGATTTCTCCATTCTGTCACTATCTGGTTTCAGACCTAAGTTTTCTACAACTACTGCTCTTCTAAAATTGACCAATGATGTTTCATCCTCCTTAGGCAATAACATGTCGACTGGTGCAATATTTATAGATCTCACTAAGGCCTTCGATATGGTTGATCATTATATGCTTCTTGACAAACTACATGCGATAGGCCTCTCTAAACAATCTCTTCTCTGGTTTAACTCTTATCTCCATTCTAGACGTCAGCGTGTCTCTTTTCAGATCAGAATCCTTAATAATGGAAAAAGGTGTCCCTCAAGGCTCTTCCTTAGGGCCTCTTTTATTTTCTATATTTATCAATGATCTTCCTCAAATATGCTCAGATTGTCTTATTCATCTATATGCAGATGACACGGTGATCTATGCATCTAACGCGTCTATTTCTAGGATTCAATCCACACTGCAATCTAACTTCAATGCCATCCAACTTTGGTTCCATCCAACCACTACTCAATAAGAAAAAATCATATAGTATGCTGTTTCCCACCAGATCAGCTACATTGAATCAAGACAACAATCTCTTACTTAAATTCTTAGATGATACTCCGCTAGTTAAAGTTGTCCTTGTACTTGACTCACAACTCTCCTTTAGGTGTCACATTCATTCAGTAGTCAATAAAATAAACTGTAATTTACAAATATTGTATCGTTCTATTAACTGTTTCACTCAACTGATTAGGTTAAGAATTGTAACACATCAGAATCCAATCTAAAAGCCAATCCAATCTAAAAGCACTAAAAGACTTTACCCATGTTTACTATTCAGGGACATAGAATAAAAGGTGGATGGGGGATGAGGGGTATACACTACTTACCATTGTATTATGTATAACACACTGAATTTATTATCACCAAAAGCCAGAAGACAGTTTCACTGGTACCAGATTATATTCAAATGTATCTACTCTGACTATCCTCCTTACTTGAAGGAATATTTAATTCCATATAGACTGAGACACACCGAATACCCCTTCTTTACTGTACCAAATATCTCAAGAGAGTGGCAGGCGTACCTTTAAATTTAAAGCCCCTTCAGACTGGAATAGCCAGTAAGATCTATCACTTCTTTGCACTCCTTTAAAATATCCCTTTATAATCACTTACACGCAAATTGTTGCTGTCAATGTTTTGCTCATGTTTGACTGGACTTTTCTTTCTTTTTTTCTTTCTTTTTTCTTTATGAATAAATACTGTACGTGTGTGGTTGAAGGTTTGTGTATATGTGTGCATATATATGTATGTATATGTGTATATATGCCTCTCAATAATACGATATGTATTCAATAGGGAGTCGGTGGGGTGGGTGAGGTCTGGGAGTGGGGGAACTTGAGCGAGTTTGAATGTGCATGTATTTGTTTTTGTCTTCTGTCTTGAGGACCCCCTCGAAAACGAGATGCTGCATCTCAAGGGGTTATCCTCCAAACAATACATTTCCATTTCAATACGAGAAGATCCCGGCGAAGTTCGACACATTCGCTCTGAACATTTCACCCAAGACAGTTTTGACAACCTTGGACAATTTCAAGCAGGATTTGCTAAGAAGCTGAACCTGAAAAGATGTGCTGTTCCGACCATACGCTCATCGCAACCGCAAGCTGTAAGTAGGCTACAGTATGATTTTGTCTAGCAGTTATTAGCAATGCTAACGTGTCCTGTATCTAGCCTAGGTAGAATGCTAAATTCGTTTTTAAACACACCAACATACTTTACTTAGCAAATGACTCTAGCTAGACTAGCTGTAGTCGGCATTAGAAGGGAAGCTTCCAAAAAATAGCCAGACAACGAAAGCAGTCTAGCCTTTTGCTGACGCCTGTCTAGATTATCTATTCGAAATAACTGGAGAAAGGCTGTGCTAGATACAGGATACGTTAGCATTGCTAATAACTGTTACCGACAAAATCATACTACAGTTTGCGGTTGTGATGAACTAAGGTCGGAACGCACCTGTTTTCAGCAACAGCTTCATAGCAAATCCTGCTTTACATTGTCCCAGGTTTTTAAAACCGTCCTTGGTGAAATGGTTCGCGCAACTGCACAGAGATCTTCTATGCTACGGTATAAACAAACATCAGCCATACCCGTCTAGTCAATGTTAACTTGACTCAAGCTCATTTGCTTTTCATCTGTGATTTGCAAGGAATGTAAGAACAGCTAGATAGCGAAAACACCTATACTGTAGGCATGTAAACCAGTTTAGCTTGCTAACGCAAGAGCATGAATGTGTTATGATTTAGCCTAGTTTATTGGCAACGGGACTTACATTATTTCATGTTCCTGACTTTGTTTCATTCAAATAAATAACCCTTGTTGTTATGTAAATCTACAATTCAGATGCATGTTTGTCCAGATCTATTTTTCAGCAAGATAGCTAGAGCTAACTGAAGCTGTGTTGAATCACGATAGTTTGTTTGCTAAGCTGTAGTGCTATCGTTACCCACCTAAGGCGATTCTGTTTGCTTCGACAACAGAAGTGGAAACTACCGTAATCATTTTAAATGATATCTAGTCAATCTGTTGAAAACAGTGTTGTGTAGAGACAATAGATTTATTTGTAAGTTTTTATTTCAAGTCGCCACCTTCTTGAGTGCGGTTGGCCGTCTTTGCTTCCGCAGCTTCGCTCATTGTAAACCAACTAATCAGCGCACAGCTCATCTAAATACCAATGATATAAGGGAAAAAGCTAGCGTTTTTTCCCCGGAAAAAAAATGCTGGATGTAAAAGAGGGCATAGAACCGCACCGGGCCATTTTCAGCCAAACCAATGTTAAATACCCTATTCGGAGACCTTAAGGAACAGTGTAAAATACTCAAAAAACCCAGTCAATAAGCCCTTTAAGTAACTTGTCTTTACTCTAAATATCGTCTCCGTTTTCAATTTGAAGCAGTAAATCTAACACTGCCAAAGGAGTTGTATTTCTGACCGCACAGACACATAAAGGATATCTATGGTTTCTGGAATTAAATATACGTAATTATGGGGGCAATGTAGAACAGCAGACAGATTCGATATTTGATCTTTTGTTAGCTATCGCCATTCTAGGGACGCTACTGTCATCATGGCTGCCAATATAACGGTGAAACCAGGTCACATAGCTAGCTAGCTACGCAGTCTTCCATTAATAACTATCATTCATTACCTAGCTACAAACAAATGCTTCGTAACTGAAGAGTATTTACTTTTTATTGGCGATATTGACAACATAGGTTAAGGAACTTTTAATCAAAAGATGGTCTCCGTTTTCAATTTGAAGCAGTAGATCTAGCTTATGTAGATTCAGATTCAGATTCAGTCTTTATTGTCATTGTGCAAACAGTACAACGAAATTAGGGTGGTGCTCACCACCCACAGTGCAAATTAGCATACATGCATACACAGACAACAATAGGCAACAATAATTTAATAACTATGCTAAATAAAAATCTGAGTGACTGTTTAAGAAAAATAATTAAAAATAGAGGATTTCTTATGTCCAGTAGGGGACGGGGGGAGGGGGGGTTCAGGCATTTAATAGGCGAATAGCCCAGGGGTAAAAGGTGTTCCGTAGCCTGTTTGTTCGGCTCCCAAGGGACCTGTATCTCCTACCGGAAGGGAGGAGTTGGAAATGGCTGTGGCCGGGGTGGGATGGGTCAGCCATGATGCTCCTTGCCCTATTTAGTCCACGGGAGGTTGCAATGTCCTCCAAGGAGGGCAGGGGGCAGCCAATGATTTTTCCTGCTGTCTTTATAACCCCCTGTAGGGTTTTCCTGTCTTTGGCTGCGCAGTTTGCGTACCACACTGTTATGCCATACCCAAGAACGCTTTCAATGACAGAGTGGTAGAAGGTCTGCAGCAGCTTAGTCTCCACCTGGCATTTTCTCAACAGTCTTAAAAAGTAAAGCCTCTGCTGAGCCTTACCAACCACCGCAGCCGTGTTGGTGTGCCAGGTTAGGTCCTTACTGACCTGCACCCCCAGAAACTTAAAGGAGGAGACCCTCTCCACGCCGACCCCGTCTATTTGCAGAGGGGCGAGGTCACCTCTCGTCCTGCTCCAGTCGAACACCATCTCCTTGGTTTTGCTGGTGTTCAGCAGGAGGTTATTTGCTGAACACCAAGCTGTGAGCCTCTGGACTTCCTCCCTGTACGCTGACTCGTCACTGTTGGAGATCAGACCCATCACTGTAGTGTCATCCGCAAATTTGATGATGACATTTGAGTGATGGGCCGGGACGCAGTCATGTGTGTAGAGAGAGTACAGGAAGGGGCTCAGCACACAGCCCTGAGGGGAGCCCGTGCTGAGGGTCAGGGTGGAAGATATTTGTGTTCCCATCCTCACTGTCTGTGGACGGTCCGTCAGGAAGCTGTAAATCCAGTCACAGGTGGGGGCAGGGAAATCCAGGTCAGTCAGCTTCCTGATGAGAATGTTCGGCAAGATGGTGTTAAACGCCGAACTAAAATCAACAAAAAGCATCCTGACATAATTCCCCTGTTTCTCCAGGTGACTCGCTGCAGTGTGGTGGACAGTGGCGATAGCATCAGCTGTTGACCTGTTTGCTTTATAAGCAAACTGATGCTGGTCAAACCTTTTAGGGATGCAGGACTGAAGATGGTGGAGGACGAGCTTCTCGAAGCACTTCATGACGACAGAAGTTAGTGCCACTGGTCTGTAGTCGTTTAGACTGCCTATGGTGGATTTTTTAGGAACAGGAACAATGGTGGCTGCTTTGAGGGATGATGGGACCGTAGCCTGTACCAGGGAGGTGTTAAAAATCCTTGTTAGGACCCCTGACAGTTGGTCTGCGCAGGCCTTGAGTACTTTCCCCAGTACTCCGTCTGGTCCTGCTGCTTTATGCGGTTTAATGGCCTTCAGGACTCTTCTCACCTGGTGTTCCTGCAGCTGGTGGGTGGTCAGGGGCTGGGAGGTCAGAGGAGG
Organism: Mallotus villosus; assembly: GCA_903064625.1. Classification (NCBI taxonomy): domain Eukaryota; kingdom Metazoa; phylum Chordata; class Actinopteri; order Osmeriformes; family Salangidae; genus Mallotus; species Mallotus villosus. The sequence goes on along the minus strand of CAEFZP010005560.1, from coordinate 159,371 downwards.
AGGAGGAGGAGCAGGAGCAGGGTGGGGCTTTTTAACTTCAAAGCGGGTGAAGAAGTTATTCAGCTCTTCCACCAGCGAAGTGGCAGCAGTTACCGCCTCCGATGGGGTGCCCTTGTAGTTTGTCAGGTGTTGTAGACCCTTCCACACTTGCCTCGGGTTGTTGTCAGCCAGATGGTTCTCCACCTTCCTCCTGTAGTCCCTTTTAGCTGTTTTGATGCCTCTCCTTAGGTCTGCTCGTGCCATGCTGTACTGGTCCTGGTCACCAGCCTTGAAGGCGGAGTCGCGCACTTTCAACAGTGACCTCACCTCAGCTGTCATCCATGGTTTCCTATTGTTGAAAACTCTGATCTGTTTGTTCACTGTGACATTATCTGTGCAGGTCTTGATGTAAAACAAAACAGTCTCAGTGAGCTCATTTAGCTCCAGGTGATCAAAAACAGCCCATTCGGTGTGGTCAAAACAGTCCTGTAGCTGGTTGAGTGCTCCCTCAGGCCAGATTTTTACAGTTCTTGTGGCTGGTTTTGTTCTTCTCCTGAGGGGTATGTAGGCTGGGACACTGAACAGCGAAATATGATCCGACTTGCCCAGGTGGGGGAGGGGTATTGTCCTGTATGCTTTCTTGAGATTTGAGTAGAGCTTGTCTAATGTGTTTTTACCTCTGGTGGGACCCTGGACATACTGCACAAACTTGGGTAGCACACTCTTTAGACAGGCCTGATTAAAATCTCCAGCAACAATAAAAGCTCCCTCAGGATGAGCCTTCTGCTGTCTGCTTATCACTTCGCGGAGCTGGGAGACAGCCGTGCTAACGTTGGCATCCGGGGGGGACATATACAGCAGTAACTAGCACCACTGTTAGCTCTCTTGGGAGATAAAATGGTCTACACAGAACAGTCATTGTCTCCAGTTCGGGAGAGCAGTGGGTGTTTATAACTCTGCTGTCCGTACACCAGCCTTGATGAATGTAAATACACAAACCTCCTCCCTTCTTCTTAAGGGAGCCGCTGGTTCTGTCAAAGCGGTGCGTGGTGCGGCCAGTCAGCTGTACTGCTGCGTCCGGAACAAGCGAGTGGAGCCAAGTTTCCGTGATTATATTCACGCAACAGTCCCGAGTGCGCCAATTCCCCGCCATCAATAACTCCAATTCGTCTGTTTTGTTGACCATCGATCTGGCGTTGCTCAAGAAGATGCTCGGCAGAGCCGGTCTGAGGGGCTGTTTCTTTAGCCTAACTAGCAGACCCGCTCTGCATCCCCGCTTCTGCTTCCGTTCCCTACGCCGTCTGCGTCGCCTCCCAGACCCGACAACAGTCCAGGGAGAGCTCGGTGGTCTCGCTATGTCTGGCGGTATGTTGTGAGACTGCTGAAAATCCGGTGTAATGTCGATTTTACATGCAAATCCGATGTTCATCAACTCTGCACTGGTGTATGCAAGTTTGAACCCATTTACACATGTTATTTCACACACACAGAACCATACACTCAACAATAAGAAGCACTGGGGTAGAGAGCTCCGAGCCGCAGCGTCCGTGCGCGCCGCCATTAATGCTGTCTTCCATTGCATCCTCTCTCTAGATTCACGCCTTCAGTTATTATTCAAGCTTACGGTGTTAATACAGTCTGTAAAAATACCACTTCGACACACTTGCAAGAAATGATCCGCTGGTTAGATCTTATTATTTGCGTATAAAAAAACTCACCAGGGGCAACGACAACATCGGCAACCCTGCACTATGGATTATTATTTTGATGTCATCTTAAATTGACACTAAAGTGTCTGAACAGGGTAAAGACTTTCACGACCTAAATCAAAAATCCGAGATTGGAGTTCCTTTCGAAAACGCTTTCTCAACAAAGCCAAATGGTTGGGATTTTTTGGGGGTGGGATTTTTCACTCATCCAAACTCCAATTTGTGTGCTAGAACGTCTATCACGTTGTATCCATGCATCGATGCTAACGTGTTCTGACGTAGTGACGTAGGCTAGAACTGAGTACCCTTTGTTGACAAAGAATTTTTGCTACAAAAAGTTGTATCCTCCTAAACTGTGCATCGGAACGTAAATAAAAGTACAAGCAACTCAATTGGGACCAAGACGAAACTTTTGACACCGACGTTTTCTAGTAGTCCAAATATTGACCCAGGTTTAGGGGGGGCAAAAAATATAATATATTGATATATGTGAGAGAATAAAGGAATAAAGGAATAAAATTACCACGCAACAAAACACTACATTCTTAAGGCCTCAATATGCTTCTGCGTTTACGGATGGGCGGGCGCACGGATACGCACGGATACGGACGGATAGACTTCGTTTATGGTTCTCCGAAGGCCGTGGGTGCTGAAAACAATTCGCTGCCAGGAGAGCAGGTGGCGCTGCACTGCGATGCTAGCTAGTTTATCGAAAAGTCGGAGCAAATTTACAAACGAGCCGTTTCATCAATAAAATAAGCAAAGTTTTAACAACTACACTGCCCTTTTCTCGTCACATTTTAATTCAAATGCTGATTTACATGTACTGTTTAGTTGAAATATGAATTGTAAAAACGGCTTTTCTTTGGTGATGTTTGTGATGCTAGCTGGAAGGGCAGCCTGCTTTGACTGGGTGTGCAGTGAACATTCCTGGAGGGGTATCATGATTACGGAAAGGGATCGTATATGTTTTTATATTGCTACCATTTTAGAGACTGCTTATCGATCCGAGTGTTAATCAGGCGCGGCAACCCCGCCCCTGACTAAAGGCCTAATTATGCTTCTGCGTTTTTCGAAAAACGCAGAGGAGGGAACGCCCTCCTCTCCGTGGAACGCCCTCTGCGTGCTCTCCGTCAGCCCTCGGAGAGCTTTTGACGGATTGACGTGCACCTCCTGAATTTTCTAACTATCCGTCGAAATTACGCAGAGCGACGGAGAGCGACGGAGACCCCCTTGGCTGTGATTGGTCCGTATTAAGAAGTCAGGGGCGGGGTTGCCGCTATGGGTTGCCGTGACCAACAAGACCAGCGGTGGGGAACGTCCGACCTGCGGGCCATATGCAGCCCGAACAATCATTTGGTCCAGCCCGCCATGCCATTGCAGTGCAGGCACCATATTATTAGGTGCATTATTCGTTGGCAGCAGCACTATTTTAATATGTGGAAGAGGACAGTGGAGGCGCTCAGCGTCGGGTTCTTGCAAATCAAGCCCCAATACGTTGTTGGTTTGGGCTAAACACGGAATGTTTACAACGTCTGGCTCCGCGCCTGATTAACACTCGGATCGATAAGCAGTCTCTAAAATGGTAGCAATATCAAAACATATACGATCCCTTTCCGTAATCATAATAACCCCCCAGAAATGTTCACTGCACACCCAGTCATAGCAGGCTGCCCTTCCAGCTAGCATCACAAACATCACCAAAGAGATCGAAGCAGTTTTTACAATTCATATTTCAGCTAAACAGTAAATGTAAATCGGCATTTGAATTCAAATGTGACGAGAAATGGGCAGTGTAGTCGCTGAAACTGTGCAAATTTTATTGATGAAACGGCTCATTTGTAAATTTGCTCCGAGTTTTCGATAACCTATAGCTAGCATCGCAGTGCAGCGCCACCTACTCTTCTGGCGGTGAACTGTTTTCAGCACCCACAGCCTACGGAGAACTATAAACGAAGTCTATCCGTGTGTATCCGTGCGTATCCGTGAGCCCGCCCACCCGAAAACGGAGACGCAGAAGCATATTGAGGCCTTAAGGCAGTTCTTAATACGGACCAATAACAGCCAAGGGGGTCTCCGTCGCTCTGCGAAATTTCGACGGACAGTTCGAAATTGAGGAGGTGCGCGTCAATCCGTCAAAGGCTGTCCGAGGGCTGACTGAGAGCTCGTAGAGGGCGTTCCACGGAGATGAGGGCATTCCCATGTGTCCGTTTTTCGAAAAACGCAGAAGCATATATCGGCCTTAAGCAGACACATTAAAAAAAGTTACATTTGTATTTCGAACAAACGGCAAACTTATCAGCAAATTTTAACACTATTTACCGCCTTGCATCATAGGAATTGACCAGCCAATGAGCCACGCTATCTTCATTTTTTCACATTGTTATTTCGTTCTTCAGTCAGTTATATGACAGTATAACCTTCAAATGCATAAAGCAACCCTTCTGTGTGCTTCTTTGTTGTTTTGTTGTTTCCATTAATACTCCAATTGATCATTTTTAGTATAGTATAAGAGTATAGGGCTTTAAAATGTTTTGGCAGTAATTAAGGTTACAGTTTCAGTAACAAAATATTTAATGTGCAATGCATAATAGATTTTCCTAGACATTAGAATATACAAGATGGACCCAAAATGTTTTACTTGTAATGTAATTTTAAAGTATTTTGACTGTTTTTGCTGTATAATAAAATAAATTGTACATTCTACTCCAGGATAAATGTATACCATTAATTTTTCCTAAGCATACTTCTTAAAAGTATATCAAGAGTGAACTAAAAGTGTACTATCCATTTTTTGTATACTTTAATATACTTTTGTTTCGTAAGGGAAGCTAAGCTAATGCTCAACACAACATACACAATGTGGCAAAATACAATTTAACCCAAGTAACATATATCTAAATTAACACATTTTGTTAAGTTAAGGAAAACTAACCTTCATCTTTAAAGCAAGGGCAACATAAAACATCAGAAAAGACCGCGTAAAATTTAACCTGGTGCATGTAGAGCTAGCAGACCTATGTAAACCAACATTATTACAAAGCTTTGTATGCTTTTACATTTATTCATTTAGCAGACGCTTTTATCCAAAGCGACTTCCAAGAGAGAGCTTTACAAAAGTGCATAGGTCACTGATCATAACAACGAGATATCCCCAACATTGCAAGTAGTCAAACATGAATCATACATTGTGAAAAAAACAAAAATAAGTGCAGAAGGGAATAATCATAAGAGCATGAAGTTAAACAAGTTACAATTGAACAACATGAACCTTAAAAGTGCACAAGTGTACCTGTGGAAGAGCAAACAACAGTAAAGTACCTCACAGCGAGTACAATCATTTTAAATCAGTTACGGCTAATCACACTGGAACAAACTCTTTAGACATGCATACATATCTTAAGAAGATAATTTTACCACCGTGCTCTTTAGTCGCGTTGTGCCATCACAAATTAAACGTTCACAAGTAACAATTACAGGTTTTGTTGTTGTACCTTTGTTGTACTTTACTTCCAGTTCCGTGTAATTGTTCGCCGTGATAATTAAATGCTAGTGTGATAATAAACGACCATTTCAAATTATACAAACTGTCATGATGCATAATTTTAATGCAGGAATTTTTCTTTTAAAATAGTATCTGCTGGTTTCATGCACTAACGCAACTAATGTTTGCAGTGGACGTATTAAGGCCAAGGAATTGCCTATAAAATGTTGAGCAACCCCACCCCGTTAAAATGAACGAATGCCTCGAAAAAAATATTAGTTAATTTTACAGAGTCAGTAAAATGATCCGAACTTCCCATCACTAGTGACCGTTACGTTGCGAGTCTCTTTCTCCTGCGTGATCGTGTCTCTGCCTCCGTTACTGGTTGGTGGGCCTCACAGGTTCAGCAGGTGCTGCCCCCTCCTCCCTCTCCCCCCACCAGTCAACTGAGAGCAGAGTGCAGACAATATTCTCCACCTACTCTGCTGTTACATCAGGCCAGTTTTGAGGATTATAATGCTGAACTAAAAAATTACAAAAAAAGTACACATCTGACATTCTGGTGTTTTACTGTCCCTACTGACCATATATTTTTTTAATTAATAGTTTTTTAACCATATTTTGTTTGTTTTTTTACATGTTGTTAGAGTACAAATTAAAGTTCAGCACGGTTTATTAATTTAGGGTAATTCCATATATATACTACACTGATATACTGTTTACAATTTTACAGTAATTTACCGTTCGTATTTAACAGTTTTTTTACTGTAAATTCTATGGTAACTGAGTGTGAACCTAACCTGCTCGCTAGCAGGTTTTCCATAACAAACTCTGCATTTGAAGGAAGATGGGAAACTGAAGTGTATTAACATTAACCAAATAATGCCAATACCAATGGATTTACCCATATTTGACTCCATGGGTTAAATCAGACCAAGAATGGTCAAAGGAAGGTTAAAATGAAATATACATTTTAAGGTCCTATGACATGCTGTTTTTGGATGCTTTTATATAGGCCTTAGTGGTCCCCTTATACTGTATCTCTGAAGTCTCTTTCCCGAAATTCAGCCTTGGTGCATAATTACAGCCACTACGAGCAGTCCCACATACCCCTTTTCCACCAACGCATTTTGGGTGCCGGTTCGGAGCCGGTGCTTAATCGCGAACCAGTTCTTTCTCTTTCGACAGACTGAGAACCGGAAAAGTGGTTCGTACGTGGTTCGCAACCGGCCCCACTTTGAACCTGGTCTAGATTTCAAACAATAAAGAACCGCTTGGGGCGGGGTTACCGTGACCAACAAGACAAACAGAATCCTTTGACCGCCATTTCTCAAGTTTTTACAATTCATATTTCAGCTAAACGGTACTTGTGAATCAGCGTCTAAATTAAAATGTAACGAGAAGTGGGCAGTGAAGTTGCTAAAAATGTGCTTATTTTATTTATGAAACTTCTGATTTGTAAATTTGCTCCGACTTTTCGATAACTTGGCTAGCTAGCATCGCAGTGCAGACACTAGTTGCTGCGTTTTATCATAATCCTATCAAATGAGTGAAATGACAAACACAAATGTTAAGATCTATTGAGCCTATATTTAATACAAATGTAATACACAAGCACTATACAGCAAAAGTGTTTAAATGTTGCGCTGATAATGCAAGTGTTGTCATACTGCTGCGAGTCCAGGGTATTGCACAATAGCCAAGAAAACACGTTCTTAGGATTAATAAACAGCCTTTAGACGGGCTCTGCTTTATGTTTGGCGCTGCCGCGCTAGTGTTGCTAGGAAAGATGAGACGTATACAGTGACGTAATGACGTGGCTCTGTGGTGGCTCCAGAGCCATAGAAAAAGAGAGTTGCGACACTTCCATAGACTCCCATTGTTATCGAGGAATGCGGAAGTAAAGCGTGTCTGATGCGACCAATAGTTCCTAACATTGTATTTTCCACCGTTGAACCCCATTCATTTTCAGTGTCTCCGAAGTTAGTTAGCTGGTAAATTTACGAAAATCCTGCATTTTTTCATATTTTTATCACCACATATCAATTGTTATTAGTATTATTTCATATAGCTAGCTTTAGATGAAAAAAAATCGTAAGATTATAGCTTGTTAGATTCTAAATGCAGTTAGAGCTAGCTAGTAGGTCTAGTATCTAACGTAGAGCTAAGCAACACTTTTACTGTAGATAGCTAGAGAGCACGGGTTTCATAACCAGAAGTCCGTTGGTTTGTAGTCTGTCATATTAGTTGTAGTTATTGGTGTTCGTTGGCATACAAAGTCTTCTCTTATTAGCCTATAGTACATCTGATTAGAGCTAGCAACAATGAATTGCAGATCGTCCAGCTAGCTCTCAACGCTCGGCAGGAATTTCAGGTCCACTCACTAGCTAGTTGGCTCAACTAGATGCATCTACTACTGCATCAATCAAAAGGATAAATGACCTTGTGATAAGATCATCAGCAAGTTTGGATGATGAGAGTAAACAGAAAGTATAACTGCATGGATAACTTTAATGATGGTTAAACGTTAGTTCTCATTAGGCTTCTGTTTGGTATGTATGGTAGCTAGCATAGCCATTTCTAGCTCAGCTTCACAATATTGTATTATGTTGTGTTAAGTTAATGTACTACATACATGTTAATAAAGTAGCAGACATACATGATACAACAAACCAGTAACCAATTGACATTATGTGTTAATATACCGTTAATATATATCGGTGAATCGAGTTGGTGCTACTGTCTGTCTCGCCGAAAACCATTCAAACAGGTTGACAGCAGTGGGGGTTTTTTAACAACAGCGAGCTACCGGAACCACGTGACAAAAAAGCGCTAGCTTTTTTCCAGCGTTTCACTGGCAGTGAGTGTTCACAGTGTTGTATTTCACTCCATTTTACACCAAAAACGTCAGGGAGGACTGACTTTTGTAGATACGAGTCAGCCTAAGATAGCCAGAATGTCGGATTTCTTTAAACGAGCCTGTTTCAATTGGTAATTTGCCTGAGAAAGCGACTTCCGTTGGCCAGCTTCATCGAAAACAGGTTGACAGCAGTGGGATTGTTAGGAACTATTGAGAGCTACATGAACCACGTGTCGGCGAGATCATAGCGTGTCGCAACTCTCTTTTTCTATGGCTCTGGGTGGCTCCATAGAGGTAATATTAACTAGAGAGAGCCAAAATTGTCTTCCAAGATGGCGTCCCCATTAATTTCTATGAAAAGTGCTCAGTGACGCAGTGAGGCAAGCGAGAGCGCGAAACGGACAGCGCCATCTTTCCACTTCCGTGTCTTCCGGTCTAAACTAGGAAAAAAGTGAGCCCCTAGCTTTAAACGGCTCACTTTTTTCCTAGCTCCGAGCTGGCTCCGGAGACTCGTGCACGCTTGCAACTAGCTGTACACGTCATACTTTGCGACAACCAGTTGCGAGCTTGTGAGCTGGAGCTAAGGCATTGCAGAAAACTGTCAGAATGTGGTACAAGTCCGATCAAGAAGCAGATACGTGTGAACTTACGAAAATCAATACTGTAATATTATACGCGCAATGCCTATACGTTGTTCTTTTTGTTCCGTGTTTTTAGTTTGACTGCTAAGTATTGTGTTGGATTAAAGAAACTGCAAGCTTGAATATCTGGCTCCGTCGTTGTTCTAGCTCGGCAAAGCAAGCTAATACAGGCTATACCTATGTTACTATTATAGCCTAATGTAACTAGCAACATCTCTTCATCTTCTTAATCATCATCATCATCCTGTGATGAAAAGCATTCTGTTGGGGTATACTGCTACTACAAGTTGAAATAATCACCAACTGATATTTACTTTGTATCATGTCGAATATGATTAAAACCAAGGTGACGTATTGGCTACAATCACAAGCTTATAGACCTAAGCTAAATATGCCCATAATAAGCCTTACCTGTTCGTAGTATGTTTTTATATTTAATATAGCATTTAACATGGTCCACCACTATTTCACCTGTAATATTAACGGACAGTGTGGTTAAATGTTCAATGTACGGACTGGCTACTGCATTCAAATGTATGCATTGACTCAGCCAGCAATTGTCTACCACGCCAATTATCTCTCCTACGCTGCTACAGCCATGTTGAGTTTGTACAGAAAATGTGCTCAGACGTTGTTTGTCCGGCGAGTGCCATGGTTGATCCTAGTATCGGAGTTCCATTGATGTTGGCTCTTAATAATTCTCATGCTTAACTCAGAGTGGACGTACTCAGAGTTGATTTAACTCATTCATATCAGCTTTTCTGGAACCGAAAAGTCTGGGTTTCCCATTTTAGAGTAAATCAACTCAGAGTTCAGGGTAAGGTTCAGGGTAGGGTTCCCAGTTTGTTGAACCCGCTTTCTGGAGTACCCCCCTACGCTAGAGAACAGACATGCCTCAATGTTTCATATCATTAGCTCACTCCTAAAACAATACAATCATAGTTGAAACAACACAGCCTCAGAACCTTCTGTCCCAAAGCTCCTTCCCCCCAGGTGATAAGAACTCTAATGCTGCAATTCTTACCAAGTCAGGAAATCATAAAACTCCAGAGGTTGAGCATCAGAAGTGATCAACTGACCTTTGCGGGGTCATTACCAGGCCCAATTTTCAGTTTGAGTAACTGCAGAAAATGTGAAAAAAATCTGCAATTTAGTTTGGGCTTGGTCTTCAGCCTAAGAAATAGTTAATACAGATCCTGTCCCACCATAAACAATCCACCAACAGTTCCTAACACTTTACAACCTCTTCAAAACAATGTAATGATCTCCCTTCCTGCAAACAACATAGGTTGTTCCAACATGTTTCTTTATCAAGGATGCACATTTAAAACACATTAATTTGACATAAATGCTAAAATTCTGTCACACTGTCAACATTCAAAAATCCAACATTTCAATGTATGACATGTCATTTGAAAGTTTACAATCTGCACTTTAATAATCTGTAAAAAACTGAGAAAAGACTTTTGTTATTTCTATCAATATTTTTATGTACATTTGCAATGCATATTATAGCAGTGGTACATGACATTTGTATTCTGAAAGTGGCCTGTTGCTTATATGCAACCAAAATTGGCCGCTATATCAACAATAGCTGCAAAAACAGATTTTTAACCATCTAGGTATCATAGTAATTTCGGTATTTGATATTCTGTTCAATCAGTAAAAATAAATGCTTAATTTCTGCAGTGGTTTCTTTTTTGTGAAAATGTTTATTTCTGCGGTTTCTTTTCTCATCCATTACCCACATGGATGCAAACTCGAGGACTGCAGTCTCACAGCTATGGAAGTAGTTGCTATACTTAATTAATTTTGGTTTGTTAACAATTGTATTTACGATAATGTGATGTTTTCTTCTTTCTATCTTTTTTCACAGTTCACTCAAAAGATGTTGGACAATTTGTATAATTTCACCTTGTCGTTCGCGGTGACACAGTCACAGATGACATCAAATCCATCAGAGGTGTTTATCCCTGCCAGTTCTATCCTGAAATGGTAAACATATATCTGTATTACTGTTAGTGTACCCAGTGAAAGTCAGTCTAAATGTTAACAAAACATACACACTTAAGACCCTCCTGTCTAAGGTAAAGGAAGGGCCTAACACTCAATACTGGTAGTACTCGTCTGGGTGCAAGGCAACACAAATGCCAAGAAATGTAACAAAAATGCAGATATTTATTAACACCCAAAAAATTATCACCATTGGGGAAAAGGTAACTGAATGGTAACAAAAAAAGATTGGTCTAATTACTGTTATAGTGGAATTCTATTTGCACTGTGTAGATCTGAATTGTCCAGAGATGCGGTTTCAATATAGTTTATTTCATTTGTACAAATTAAGAATGAACAGAGTACTCTGGACCCGCCATAGCGAAAGACATGCAGATGTAACTACAGGTCGTTCGAGAGAGTGGTCCAGAACAAAAGAAACATCTCCCTTATATGAACAAAGAACAGATGTAAGTAAATAATCATTTCTGGTTGGCCAGCACTGGTCAGTGACAGGTTAAGATAATAAAACCCCTAGGCCAGTGTTCCATGCCCTTTGATGTAGTCAGGACACCAACCCCAATCTCCTGTATGCAAACAGGACACCAGCCCCTATCTCCTGTAACAGCCAGGGCGTAGGGGTCAACTCTTTAAATCTGACTCCACTCCCCCCAATTTAGTGCCTCTGCTGGCTGTTGATTAGATCAGTCATAAATACCTTAGATTACCATCTGTTTAAAACAAAGCTCAGTCTTTAAGAAAGCACACTCTAGCATCTAGTCAAAAACTGCCACAACATTACCTAACCAAACACAATACCAATATCGAGAGAGATATGTCTCAAAAGTATTCGTAAATGCAAGTAGGCCTACCATGATCCACAAATGTTTCACGATTTACAAATGTGTTTTGCGATCCACAAAAATCTTACTTGTGATTTGTAAGTTGACATTTACATAAATGTGCTATGATTTACACATAGATGTCCATTCGTAAATATATTGTTTGTAATTTCTTAAAATACGTAACATTTCGTGTGTGCATTTCTCATGGTCTGTCATTTGTAAATCTACAATTTGCGTGTGAAGTGTTAAATCTGCATTTGTGGATCGCCCAATACACGCGTGCAAACCTTCTTCCTATGACGTACTTTTGAGACAAACTTTTCGGTCTTTTGCGATCCACACACAAATAGCTTTCTGATCCACAAACACCAGCTGTTGTTAACATAAATGCATAGTCCCTCTGCTCTTACCGGAGTTACTGTTCCTGTCCTGGCGATGAGCTGTGCGTCCTGCTAGCTCGATAGCCGTATCTGGAAAGGATGAGTTGAGCCAGGTCTCCGTTATCAGAAGAATGCAACAGTCCTGTACGAGTCCGTTTGCTGCCATCTGTAGCTTCAGCTTATCCATTTTATTTGTGATGGATCTGGCATTTGAGAGGAAGATGCTAGGAAGTGGCAGTTTATGCGGTCGTCTTCTCACCTGCGCGTAAACGCCAGCCTGGCAGCCTCGCTTTTGTCTCCTCTCATTTCGGCGCTTCCTCCTTCTGCCCGTGGGAATGACAATCCACGGAGAGCCTGCTGTCCGGGCTATATCCTCTGGTATGCTGTGTGTGAACTAGACTTGAACTAGACTAGCTAGACTACTGTAGTATGCAGCTAGCACAGAAGAAGGTTAGAGCTACGTAGCTAGCTAATGTGACGAGACTGAATTTAAAAGTACAAAAAACACACCAGGGACACCGACAACCTCGGCAACCCTGCGCCAGGGAAATATTTTTTTTATGTCTCTTTAATTGTACAGAGACGTATAAAACAAGACTGGGTGTGTAGACACGTGTACAATAAGTTTCTCCTCCATCTTAAAACCTAGAAAGGTTTACCATGACCAACGGTTGCTACGTTACAAAAAACAAGAAACCAATCCGATTGGCCAACGCCAGCGTTTAACATTCCTCATTTACATACAGTTGAGAAAATCCAACTTGCTCCGCTCGCCTTCCCACAATGCCCCACGCGAGCGTTGTCAAGCGTCAACTCCCGGTTTCATTGACAATTAATTGGAAGCCGACGCTCCGCTGAAGTGGACACGTACCGCAAGGGTGTAAAGGCCGATTTATACGACTCTGAAGGCCTCAATATGCTTCTGCGTCTCCGTTTTCGGGTGGGCGGGCTCACGGATACGATACACACGGATAGACTTCGTTTATAGTTCTCCGTAGGCTGTGAGTGCTGAAAACAATTCACCGCCAGAAGAGTAGGTGGCGCTGCACTGCGATGCTAGCTATAGGTTATCGAAAACTCGGAGCAAATTTACAAATGAGCCGTTTCATCAATAAAATATGCACAGTTTCAGCGACTACACTGCCCATTTCTCGTCACATTTGAATTCAAATGCCGATTTACATGTACTGTTTAGCTGAAATATGAATTGTAAAAACCGCTTCGATCTCTTTGGTGATGTTTGTGATGCTAGCTGGAAGGGCAGCCTGCTTTGACTGGGTGTGCAGTGAACATTTCTGGGGGGTTATTATTATGATTACGGAAAGGGATCGTATATGTTTTTATATTGCTACCATTTTAGAGACTGCTTATCGATCCGAGTGTTAATCAGGCGTGGAGCCAGACGTTGTAAACATTCCGGGTTTAGCCCAAACCAACAACGTATTGGGGCTTGATTTGCAAGAACGCGACGCTGAGCGCCTCCACGGTCCTCTTCCACATATTAAAATAGTGCTGCTGCCAACGAATAATGCACCTAATAATATGGTGCCTGCACTGCAATGCCATGGCGGGCTGGACCAAATGATTTTTTGGGCTGCATATGGCCCGCAGGTCGGACGTTCCCCACCCCTGGTGTTGTTGGTCACGGCAACCCATAGCGGCAACCCCGCCCCTGACTTCTTAATACGGACCAATCACAGCCAAGGGGGTCTCCGTCGCTCTCCGTCGCTCTGCGTAATTTCGACGGATAGTTAGAAAATTCAGGAGGTGCACGTCAATCCGTCAAAAGGTCTCCGAGGGCTGACGGAGAGCACGCAGAGGGCGTTCCACGGAGACGAGGGCGTTCCCTCTCTGCGTTTTTCGAAAAACGCAGAAGCATAATTAGGCCTTGACTCCGTTACAGACGGAGAGAGTTGGACGGATTTGTTGAATTTATAGTATGGCGCTGCACTGCGATGCTAGCTAAGTTATGGAAAAGTCATTATTTTGGGGGTTCAGTTTTAGCTGGGTATGTAGGCAGAAAAAATACTTTAACCTTACCTTTAAACAAGAATTCACAAATGTATTTATATGTTTTTAATAACTTTTTAATCTGTGCAATCTTCATCAGTAATATATATTTTAAATATCTGAGTTATGTCAGTTGTGTTTGTCCTTAAAAATGTAAGTACACCCAACATCCCTTTTTCTATAATGTCTCTTTTGCCTTCCATCCCCAGGTATGAGAACTTTCAAAGACGCATGGCCCATAACCCACATTTTTGGAAGATGTGACTCATCAGTATTAAAAGAAGTGATTGACAAGACACATTCGAGACCAAATACTTTAAATCTTATAATTTTCTGCAAATGTCATGAGTTTCAGCTACAGCATATACATTAGGCAGTATTTTGATGTGATGTATGACATCTTGTCAGTTCAAATTCTGAATAAAACAAGATTGAATTACTTAAATGGCGGGAAGGGGTTTATTCACAATTTGACATCTTAATCAAATGTACTTCATATTTGTTTTTAATTAATTATAATGATACTACTCAACTTTGAATTACAATATATAATTCTTTATTGTTTGTTTTGTTCTGTAGGCGGTTAGAATTGTGTCATTTTCTCACAGTAAAAGTTAAAGAATATCGTCAGAGGTGCCCTACACTGGGGCGCGAACTCGGGTATCCAGACTCGCGTTGCCATGCCATCCGGATGAATACAACCCTAGAAATCCAAGAGCTCAAGGAGCTTGAAACTAACCAAGAAGAGGCAGACACCAGGATGCTGTTGCATGCCCCTCATGCCTCAAAAACCTGGACCAACATTGTAATAAAGAGCCCAGACACAGATGTCTTTGTTCTGGCACTGTCTTTTTGTAGCCGCTTTAATAATGGAGAAGTGTGATGCCCTTGTAGGTCTCCACTATTTACACCATCACTTCGTATGAAACAGACGGTTTAGAAAACAAAGATGTTTTAAAACGGCCTTATACTGATCAAATTATTACTTACAACACGTCTTTGTTTCAATGGGTTGGAGCTGTCGCAGCACCAGTGAAATATGTCAATATTAGCTATGAGCTGAGTGATGGGTGAAACGGGTGTCAATGTGACTGCATCTGATTGGTTCATAATGTTCTTACGCCAGTATTACATCGTGTTATTGGTTGGACAGATTTAGTAGGCCACTGTGTTTGCCGGTGATTTTAACAAACTTTATACGATGGCTTTGACAAAATGTGCAACTAATTTTGCTGGCAACAACCGGTTTCTCGTTAGAAATAATATAATTAACTTAACTTGAAAATTACAGCTACTCACAATTTAAATTATTAAGTTGAACAGATACGGGGCTTCGGCCCACCACCTATTGTTGTTAGTGATTGATCCTCTCTACCCCTTGAGACACAGCCGCCCTACATGAGCATTCTTACCATCACTGAGGCATGGGAAAGCATGATCACTTTTTAGACGCATAACATTGCCTAGAGTAAGACAATGCAAACTACAAGGCATTTTACAAGTGCAGTGGTATATATACACGAAACTATCCCTCATATCAGTCATTTGCCATTCACTGAAATTTGAGAAATAATCCTTCACATGATTGCTTCTTTTTGGAGATGGGATTAACAGTAAAAAAAGAAACAATTGCAAACTCTTTGATTCCAGTGTTTTTTTGTTTTCTACTCCTTCTCTTAGGTGAAAGTAGTATATGAAGAGTTGTAGCTTGCCAGATTTACTGTACTGTAGAGGCTAAATGTTCAGAATGTGGTTTACTTGGCACATTGCTTTTGCTGTTCAATGCTGACAGAGATGACGTTGACCACATTATTATGTCCAGAAGCATCATTGTACGGTTGAGAAAATTGTACGATCATCCAAACCTGTGAATTAGAAGAGCGATATAAACTTAGCTAAATTGCTTCCCTATATGTGTGAGAATTCGGGTGAAAGACATCAACATACCCATTAACTAAGAATGTATAGTACTGTATATACTGGATATGTAATATATATATGTATATAACGGATTTGCACATGATTTAGCATGCCCATATTGGCATAACAAAATTGTCTGTTAAACCAAATATACTTACTCTGTGTCTTTTTGGAGATGTCATGACTGGTGTTGCTCTCTCTGCTCTCGTGGTTCAGAAGGTCAAAGGTTTCCTGAACTTTTCCTATCTAAAATATCTTGTAGCTCAAACGCAAGCATGAAATAATTTCCAATTCATAGTTATGTGGTTAATTTCACAAATTCAACAGTAATATTTAGCATGTTGGTGAAAAATGTAATACAACCAAGCAAATTTTATAATACAAGAACATTAAAATATACGTGTAAACAAAATAGTATAACCTAGTATAAAAATCGAAATATAGCTGCAAGCAGCAATGGGGTGGCCAAGCAGGTCAGATGACCCAGAAGAAACTTTCGACATCCTCAGAAGAGGGTTCCGAGTACACGCAGCAAGTTTGGTGTGAATCCATCAAAGATGTGCTGAGATACGACACAACTTTCTGTTTGGCGGCTCTGCTGCCGTTTTCGATTGGCTGTACCGGACAAACGGTTTCGAAAATCTAAAATCATTTTGATAGAGTGAGGTGAGGTTTGATAGTGTAAACAGATAACCAGCGACATGACAAGCATGCTGGCTTTCGCTGGATTCGAACCTCTTACGTTGCCCTTGCCTCCTCCTCCTAGTGAGCTAAAAAACGCTTTTCCTTAACATTCAAAATGGCGGAGAATCTATATAACTGGGTATGATGTCATAGAGTACGTTGGACTCATCTTGATCCAGGGAATCCAACGATACCTCATTTTGGAAAATGCGGCATATTGTTCAAAAGTAACGTGTTTAAACACACCTTCAACTTTGACCCATTGGTGGCGCTAGACGGTTGAAAAATGTATATCCTTGACAAATTGTAAATGTGTAGAAAAATCAATGCTGCAGAATTACCAATGGGATACCAAATCTGAAATGCAATACCATCAAGATCCACAAGGGCCTTAAATTCAAGCCAAGAAGTGAAAGGATGGGGCTTGGTGAGCCTATCCATTCCAGAAAGCCTTGTATCTTTGTGCATCATGGCGTGGACTGTAGCGCCAAATGGTGGTCCATTTGTGGTGTGGTAGTTACTCTTGGCCTAAACTATCAATGTTCCAGGATTTTGAGAACTTTTTACCATTGCATACAAAATCGGAAATGCAAGACCATCAACAGACATCCACAAGGCCTTCACTTCAAGCCAAGAAATGAGTGGGGTCTTGGTCAGCCCACAATCTCCTTAATTGTTGTGTGTGCGTCTTGCCAAGCCAGCGCGTGTGTCAAGGGAAGGCTCAGTGTGTGAGAATGTGGAGCGCGACAAGCTAGAAATTAGCCAAGCTAGCATTTTTCAAATATTCACCAAACATTGACTTTTCATCTTACAGTCAACCTTTTCTCAGATTTGTGTACTAAACATTCTCAATAGTCTTCATATGAACTTGTGATTGAATCGGAGTATCAGTTTTTGACTGGCTGATGTATAAAGCATTATTTTAGCGTCAGCGATAAATTTGATTTGCTTTATATAAATCATTTTGGAGATATTAAGTTGCCTTTGCACATGGTAACATGTTGTAGTATCTTCCACCGATATACCAAGTTTGGTGTAATTTGCTGAGATTTGATCCAAATTCCTGTTTGGTGGCTTTTCTGCTGAATTTGATTGGCTGTCACGGACAAACGAGTTTGAAAATCAGAACGCCATGGCATAAGTTTTGTGAGGCTTGGTCTAAAGATCATCTTTGGCAAGTTTGAAGAAGACTTGACAAAAATTGGAGGAGTAGGCTTTCAAAGGTTTTTGATAAAACCGGAAATTGCGGAAAATCTATATAACCGGAAATTGACGTCATAGAGTGTGTTGAGCTCGTCTTGATCCAGGGAATCCAATGGTACCTCATTTTTGAAAATCAGTCATACGGTTCAAAAGTTGCGTGTGGAAACAAAAGTCCAACTTTGACCCATTGGTGGCGCTAGAGTGGTGCAATGGGAAACATGAAACTTGGTGTAAGTATAAAAAGGACTGTCCTTAATGAGTGTGCCAAATTTCACAAAAAGTTATCGAAGGGATCTATGGGCTGCCATAGACTCCCATGGCACAAGAATGACCAATAATAATAATAAAACAACCAATAACAATAAGTTCCCTCCTGACGGAGGAATCCTAAATATAGCTGCAAGCAGCAACGAGGTGGCCAAGCATTCATATGACCCAGAAAACATTTGAAACATCCTTAAAACAGGGTTCCGAGTCCCTATACCAAGTTTGGTGTGAATCCATAAAAGATTTGCTGAGCTACGACCCAACTTCCTGTTTGATGGCCTAACTGCACATTTTGATCGTCTGTAACGGGCAAACGGTTTGGAAAATCAAAAAACATGTAATGGGCTTTGTGAGGCTTGGTCTGAAGATAATCTCAGCCAAATTTGTTGAAGATTTGACAACATGTGTAGGAGTAGTAGAGAAAAAACGTTTTTTCAGTCATTCAAAATGGCGGTCGCATCAATTCCACTGTTATCAAAAATGGTCATGGGTCACACATGGGATGTCCCAAGATATCACGAGACAAAGGAATCACAAAGGCAAACAAATCAACAGTTATCGTCCAAAACACATTTTTGCTTCCTGCGGCCACGCCCAGTGATCACATGACACCAAATTGATTGGACATCCTCAGAAGGGGATTCCAAGTCATCATACCAAGTTTGGTGTTGATTTATCAAGGATTTGCTGAGATATGAACCAACTTCCTGTTTGGTGTCTTTACTTCCAATTTTGATTGGCTGTACCGGACAAACGGTTTTGAAAATCAAAAATCTGTGAGCGTTACTGTGACGATGATGTGCGCCAAATCTGGGGAAGATTGGACAAAAATTGAAGGAGTAGCAAAAAAGTGTTTTCTTAAAATTCAAAATGGCGGAAAATCGATATAACCGGAAATTGACGTCATAGGGTGTGTAGAACTTGTCTTGGCCCAGGGAATCCAAGGTTACCTCATTTTTGAAAATCGGTCATACGGTTCAAAAGTTACGTGTGTCCAACTTTGACCAGTTGGTGGCGCTAGAATGCTCCAATGGGAGACATGAAACTTGGTGAATATAAAGAGGGGACTGTGTGCCAAATTTCTCAACTTTTTACCATACGGTTCTAGGGGCTGCCATAGACTCCAATGGGAGAAGATGTGTAATAAGAAAAGGTAGAAACACTTAAGTGGCTCCGCAGCTTCGCTGCTTGGCCACCAAATATAGCTGCAAGCAGCAATGGGGTGGCCAAGCAGGTCAGATGACCCAGAAGAAACTTTCGACATCCTCAGAAGAGGGTTCAGAGTACACGCAGCAAGTTTGGTGTGAATCCATCAAAGATGTGCTGAGATACAGAACAACTTTCTGTTTGGCGGCTCTGCTGCGGCCTTCGATTGGCTGTACCGGACAAACGGTTGCGAAAATCTAATGTCATTTTGATAGAGTGAGGTGAGGTTTGATAGTGTAAACAGATAACCAGTGACATGCCAGGCTTGCTGGCTTTGGCTGGATTCAACCTCTTACATTGTCCTTGCCAGGACACCAATTTATCCTAGCGAGCTATTCTCAGTGGTGGAAATTAGTGTATTCAGTTACTGGGTAAAAATATAAGCAGTTTTTCTTGTGGCAAGCGGTTGTCATATTTGGCCCAAGTTTAAACAGCTGTAATTCAGTCCTATTTTGACATGTCAAGGTGTTTGTGGTCTGAAGATAATCTGTGCCAAATTTGGTGAATATTGGATACGTTTTGTAGGAGTAGGGAAAAAAACGTTTTATTCATTCATTCAATATGGCGAACGCATCAATTCAGCTGTTAACATGTGTCAGACACGGGATCGCCCCCTAGCGGTTAGATGACACAAGCTTTGGTGGACCTCTTTGGAACAGGGTCCCGAGCACCTGTACCATGTTTGATGTCCATTTAGCAAATATTTCCTGATATATGATCTCACTTCCTGTTTTGGTGGTTTCATCAGCTTTACCGGAAAACTGTTTTGAAAATCAAAAACCATGTGAAAACGTTTGTGAGGCTTGATCTGAAGATAATATGTGACAAATTTGTGCTTATTGCAGCGCCACCTAGGGGTAAAATGGCATGACCTATTTTGGACCTCTGTAGAACAGGGTCCCTAGTCCCTATACCAAATTTGGTGTCAATGCAGTAAAGAGGTGCTGAGATATGACCTCACTTATTTTATGGTGGCTTGGTTGATGACTTTGATTGGCTGTTCCAGTCAAAGAAAATCAAAAAAACAATTAGGACTACATAGAGAACGTCGGTGTCAAACGTTTCGTCTTGGTAGCGTTTGAGTTGCTTTGCGAATTTACTTTCCGTTGTATGGTTTAAGCTTAAATTACGTTTTTGTGGCGAAAAGTGAAGCTAACTTGCTAACCACAGTCACTGACGCTACTAACGTCATAACGTCACGAAAACACGCGTGACTACCTCTAGCAGAACATTAGTTCATTAGTTATATAGCGGTCCCGGGCAACACATACTACGGCGGTCTATGATGCATCTTTTTTCAATCGTTAAAATAAACATTCCTCACAAATACATTTTCGTTGTAGGATTTATTATGACATTAGATTACAAGTAAACGATTTGTTGGTGAAATTATCATTACCTGTGGTTTCAATCCAGTGTAGCTGACTCACTGTAGCCTACGCGAGACACTGTGGTAGCTACTGTAGCTAGCTAACAAAAACATCCACAGCTGTTTAGGAAGTCAAAGGGCGACAGAACATGTTCGGCACTCCCTTAGACTACTAACCCGAACTTCATTGCCACAGCCTAAATTTGTCAATCTGTTCATGAAAATAATTTCAGCCTAAACCGTACAACGGAACGTTACATCGAATTCAACCAACGCAATCGCTACCAAGACGAACACTGTAGCCTACAGTATACAATTTACCAGGGCAGCTTCTCCACAAAGGGCTATATCGCATTTTGCGTTGTTGGTGACAATGATCGCCTGTGAGCTTTTTATGAATGAGCGATTTTCCACTAAATAAATGTCAAGATTATTTACGTTTTTGGGGGCATATTTTCAATTAGCAGATTGTACTGTTTGAATCGCGATTCCATCTGAGATAGCTCTACTGCCGGTAACGTCGTTGTTAGAATAATCTTCAAAGGGGGTTCTTTACTCATGAATTAATGCAATATGAGTAGGCTGAATGACTGAAAATATCACAAGAAGGGAACATCGGTTTACATTTTACATCGTCTGCCAAATGTATTTGTTTTGATTAAACTTGAGGCTGCTCACCATTTCCTCTTGCAGGGGAAATGAGAAGACAACTATTTCATTCTACACTTCACTCTAAGTATTTTGAGTTGTAAGCAGCAAAAAAAATATGCTTAAAGGATCTATGTAGGCCTAATCTTTATAAATAATAACTATGCATTTTTATATAAGATATACAGAAATATTAGTTGTAAAAATGTCATTAATAAACGGACCCCTCTGCAACCAACAAGCACACCCTACAATTTCCCCAGAAATTGTACGCTCTCTAGTTTGTTATTGCAATATATGGTTGACTCTTTCAAGTCCTCAATTATCAGTCCACTGAGAGTTTTCACGCGACTCAAAGCAACATACGCTTGCCCTGCATTAAAAATATTTTTGAGTGATACAACAGCTTTTTCAACAGTGAGTCCTTGGACTTTGTGAACTGTGCATGCCCACGCCAGTCTGAGTGGAAATTGATGGCGTACACCACCAGCATTCGTGACTTTATCCTCTTGTACTTCAATTAGTGTTCAATGTTCAGAAAACCTCACATTTGATTTTGATCTCTAAATCTTGCCAACATTTGGGTCGTAAAATTCTACATGAATAGCTGTAGGTAAATCATCATCTTGTTGACGTTTACTGATGTAGACAACTGTTCCAAATGCTACATTGATAAGACCATCAGACCATTTTGCTCCAATACCCAATGAAACACAATCAGACAAACAGGAATAAAAATGTTTGTATGAAAGCCTACTTTCTGTTCCATTCTTCCATATTTAGGATTTCTGACAACATCTTGAGCATGTATAGGTACTGAATGCGTCAGGACAGGTTTGTTGCAGTCTCTGGATGTTATATTCATCAACCTCTGCATTTGTTGCAAATATGTCAATGTCACTACATTCTTCACCAGTTTCACACTGCTTTAATGTGAGAACATCATGGCTGCTGTTCAATCTTTTTACGAACTCTCTACGAACATTTCCGCAGAGGTTGCATTTTGTTGTCTAACTACTTTAGTTAGTTCAGCCACTTTAAAGTTGTCAAGGCGTGAACATTACACTCAATAATTCAATTAACTGCCAACAAATCCCACAGACCAGAAATAAGCAGGTAAAATGGAGATTTTTTTTTATAATTCTGCTAAATAATTAAAATGTAGTTTGTTGAAAACGTTTTTGATTGACTGTTGTTATTGGTGGCCAAGCAGCGAAGCTGCGGAGTGCTTAAAAAATGAATGGGTTTCAATGGTTCAGAATGTTCAAGTCAAATTCAATTGTGACGTCATGCACTGACAACTGTTTCTCACCGAGTCAATTTTCTACACTGTTTAACACTTTCTTTCTTGAACTCAGACTTTTTCAAATAATATACTTGAACTGTTTATACCATTTTGAAGACAAGACGTAGGGCTTTCTAATGATGTAAATATTTATATGATTACGTTAGGCAAATCATCCTTTATCAAGACGATTTCACAGAGCCATTCTGACAAAAATCTTCTCCTGTTTTAGAAAACGTCATTTTTAACCACTTTCAGTCCAGGTACAGAGGACAGGTTAGAGTGTATGAAATGTACGTAATTTTGACATGAATTCATAACAGAAGACAGATTTAAAATAGACTATTTTGTTTAAAAGCTATGACCACTGAAGTGATGAGTGGAAACGCAATTCCTCTCATAATCAAGACTAGCGCGTTCGCTCTCCATAACTAAAAACGGTTAGACTTTGTCCACAATCGACCAAATTGGCCAAACAAGGTATGTACATTGAGCTTAAAGTGTACATAATCTAGCTAGATCATTTTTCTTTAAGCAAGTTTCACTTTCTGAAAGAATCAAAGCTCAACACTGTTATAGCTGACCGTCACAAACAGCTAAACTGGGGTTCACGAAAGGCTTACTGCAGCTGGCCATACTACGAACAAATGCTTCGTAACTGAAAGGTTTTTACTTTTATTTGACGATATTAAACACAGGTGTTAAGAAACTTGTCTTTAATCTAAATATCTTCTCCGTTTTCAATTTGAAGCAGTATATCTAATACAGTAGGAATTCTCCCACGACATCGGCTCGCTCCGCTTTGACAATCCTCTCAGTCCACCATACATTAGACGAGCTAATTTTCGAGCACTTTCAATACAAGATACAGGCCATGTTAGAGTTGATAAATATATACGTAATTGTGTGGGCAATGTACAACAGCAGACATATTTGAAATATGATCTTTGCATATTTCAACATTTTGTTGAACAAGTTATGGCCATTCTAGTGACGAGACTGTCATCATAGCTGCCATAGAACGGCGAAACTAGCTACCCCAGCTAACACAGTTACGTTGCCCTTCCATTGTCGCAACGTCATTCGCTGGCCAAACTTTCGTTACCGCAACGTCTTTTGGCGAGGTTACGGCAACATGACAAGTGAAAGACGCCCTAAGGTAACGGCAACGTCATTTGGTGACATTGCCAGTCCATATCTGCGACGTTGTCGCGACGTCATTTTTCCGACGTTGCGGCAACGTGAGAAGTGAAAGACGCCCTGAGGTAACGGCAACGTTATTTGGTGACATTGCCAGTCCATAACCGCGACGTCGTCGCAACGTCATTTTTCCGACGTTGCGGCAACGTGAGAAGTGAAAGACGCCCTGAGGTAACGGCAACGTTATTTGGTGACATTGCCAGTCCATAACCGCGACGTCGTCGCAACGTCATTTTTCCGACGTTGCGGCAACGTGAGAAGTGAAAGACGCCCTGAGGTAACGGCAACGTTATTTGGTGACATTGCCAGTCCATAACCGCGACGTCGTCGCAACGTCATTTTTCCGACGTTGCGGCAACGTGAGAAGTGAAAGACGCCCTGAGGTAACGGCAACGTTATTTGGTGACATTGCCAGTCCATAACCGCGACGTCGTCGCAACGTCATTTTTCCGACATTGCGGCAATGTGACAAGTGAAAGACGCCCTGAGGTAACGGCAACGTCATTTGGTGACATTGCCGGTCCATAACCGCGACGTCGTCGCAACGTCATTTTTCCGACGTTGCGGCAACGTGAGAAGTGAAAGACGCCCTGAGGTAACGGCAACGTCATTTTGTGACATTGCCAGTCCGTAACCGCGACGTAATTTCCCGATGTTGCCGGTCTGTAACCGCGACCTCCTAGCAACGTAATTTCCCGACGTTGCCAGTCTGTAACCGCGACCTCCTAGCAACGTTGTTTTGTGACGTTGCCAGTCCGTAACCGCGACCTCCTAGCAACGTAATTTTGTGAAATATGTATCCCCCCCACCACGATCAGAACAACTTAGGTATGCCTTACAATGAGTTGACAATGCTATTGAAAAGCTTTGAGTATTGTTTTGAGGGTCTTATATTTGCACTTGCCTGGCTGCCAGCTGTTTTCCTGGACCCCCATGGGTTCTCCTCCACCAGACCAGAGTTGACACCTACATCTGGTGATGCAAAAGTTTCAAGTCATGCATTTGCTTCAATAGCTAGCTACAAAGTTTTTGAAAAATTAGGGCTAAGCTATTTGGAACAAGTTTTTCTAAAAGTTCTGAATGTTTATGTTCACTGATTCTTTTATGGGTGATTTGTGAGACGCTAAACTTTGATATATGCATTTCAACATAACTTTCTGGAGGCTTACCGTTTGTTATTTTGCCTCTAGAGCTATGTAGCTAACGTCACTGTGTCCAATCCCGACCGGGTTTTAGCTAAAATGCCACTTCAAATATTTATTAAAATGATCGTATCACGTTTTCAGCTGATTTAATTATGTCAAGTTATGCCTTAACTTAAATTGTCATCTTTAAATTTAGTGTCTGAACAGGACTGGGTGTGCACACATAATTAATTTCTCCTCCACCTTGAACGTGAACCTAGATTCTAGCAGAGAATGTATAATCTAAGAGAACTCCCACTCTTGGGATACTTCCGGGTTCTGAACTGGTTGCAGTTCCACACTAGTTCCATTTGATGGCGCTAAAGGGTCGAGTGCAGAATGAATGGAGGTCTATGGAGCTATACCCCTAAAAATCAGTCCATCACTAACCAATCAGCATTCATTAGCAGAATGCTAGCGTGTTATGGGCAACAACGACTCACCCTGTAAGAAATCGAAAGGACATAAGAGCTCGTTCATCCAATTTTCGACCTTTCGCCATGTTGAACATGCAAAACTACAATAAAATCTGAGATTTCTCAACGACAATCAGGTGAAAGAGACAAATGTAGCCGTTTAGCTCCATAGACTCCCATTCATTCTGCACTCGACCGCGATCACTCCCAGTGGAACTCTGGTGGAACTGCAACAAAATTCGGTACAATGGGGCTTAATGAGGAGTGGCAAGGCTCTCCTTAAACAGGCTCTGATTCTAGGTTCTAGGTTTGCTGAACATGACCAGAGCCTGTTTAAGGAGAGCCTTGCCACTGTTCGATGCCTTTTAAAATTCTAAACATTATGGCACTGATTTGCTTCCATACATAAGAATCTTAAGAAGTGTACAAGTGTAACTCATACTAAGGGGCTAAAAATGTAAAAGATTTAGAATAAAATAAAATATAAAATGGCTTTAGTACAAATAGGGCAACATAGTTCAATATGGCAATATCTTGATTACTTCAAACTTTTTTCTGTTTCTCAGTCTTTCATTCTTTAATACTTTTAACGCTTAAAGATTTATGAAAGTCAATAAGATACTCTTTTCATCACTCTTTTTTTCTCCTTTTTCAACAGTAAGAAAATATCGCAATGCATAACAATGACAGATATAGGCCTACTTTTAATACTTTTTCTGACCATTTTGTTTTAAAAGCACATACCTCTTTTAACATCTTTGTAAAACCTTCTTTGTTATTCAAGCCATCAAAACAAAATAGTTTTAACTGCATTCAGCAAACACACACATTTTCTTTAGGAAATGTACCTTTCTAGTTATTATTACACATATTCTCCCATTGGGGTCTATGGCAGCCCCTAGAACTGTATGGTATAAAGTTATGACATTTGGCACAGTCATTAAGAACAAGCCCCTCTTTATTTTCACCAAGTTTCATGTGTCCCTTTGGAGCACTCTAGCGCCACCAACTGGTCAAAGTTGGACTTGCGTTTACACACGTAACTTTTGAACCGTATGACCGATTTTCAAAAATGAGGTACCGTTGAATTCCTTGGGTCAAGACGAGTTCATCAACCCTATGACGTCAATTTCCGGTTATATAGATTGTCCGCAATTTAGAATTTTAAGAAAACACTTTTTTTGCTACTCCTTCAATTTTTGTCCAATCTTTCCCAGATTTGGCACACATCATCATCAGACCAACCTTCACAGAAATAATCCAAAGATTTTTGATTTTCAAAACCTTTTGTCCGGTACTGCTAATCAAATTCGGCAGTAAAGACACCGAACAAGATGTTGGGTCATATCTCAGCCAATCCTTGAGAAATCAACACCAAACATTTAGACTTACTGAAAAAACTTTTTTCTCTACTACTCCTACACATGTCAAATCTTCACCAAATTTGGCAGAGATTATCTTCAGACCAAACCTCACAAAGCCCAACACATGTGTTTTTTTATTTTCAAAACCGTTTGCCCGTTACAGCCAATCAAAATGTGCAGTTAAGCCATCAAACAGGAAGTTGGGTCGTAGCTCAGCAAATCATTGATGGATTCACACCAAACTTGGTATAGGGACTCGGAACCCTGTTATAAGGATGTTTAACATGTTTTCTGTCTCATATGACTGCTTTGCCACCTCATTGCTACTGGCAGCTATATTTGGGTGTGCCACGATGACGTGGCCATCCTTTGTTATCTCACATATATATTTATTATTATTATTGTTTATTTTCCCACCCCTAAAACTCGGTCAATATTTGCACTACATAGAGAACGACCCGGTAAAACGTTCCGTCTTGGTAGCGATTGAGTTGCTTGTATCAGAATTTACGTTCCGATGCATGGTTTAAGCTTAAAGTACATTTCTGTGGCGAAAAGTGAAGCTAATGTGGCTAACTTGCTAGCCACAGTCATTGACGTTCCTAACGTCACTAACGTCACGAAAACACGCGTGACTGCCAGGCTGTAGAAGAACATTCGTTTAGCAGCTCGTTAACTTCTGGGAGATAGCTAGGCTAACTTGAAATGCCAGAAGCAAAGAAGCCAGGGTGATAATTACTCATTTAACATTGTCATACAAAGCAACATTCTGTAATGTTATGTACAATATCATATATGCTGATATTATTAAGTACATTTATTATATGGCAACGACAGTACGAGCCTTCTGATTGGCTAATGGGTAGTCATGCCAAACCCGTATTGACCAGCGGTCCAATAAGTATTGTTATTGCCCTCCTCTGACGTCATCTTCACAATTAGCGATATCGAAGTCAACTGAGACCAGACGATACTGAAGACATCAACAGCGACGAAGAAATTGTTAACTTTCTAAAATAATCGTTATTTGTGTTGGAATTAAAGCCATTTTAGCAGAACCGTACAGTCCGCTTTCTATCAAAAGTAATTGGTTGCTAGACAACACCTGAAACACACCGTGAGAAGACTTGAGAGCTAGCCTAGCTAGCTACAATTAGCCTACAATTTACAAAATGAAAAGATCTAAAAATGCCATATAATAAACAACTTACTAACCTCGACCGTTCGGTCATGCCGGGAAATATCAAACCTCGACTTTGCCGTATCAACCTCGCTATCGCTCGGTCGATACGTTCAAGTCTCGTTTGATATTTCCCGGCATGACCTCACTCTCGGTTAGTAAGTAGTTAATATTTTCCGAAACAGTAGTCTGTAGTTAGCATCATGACATTACCCTCTGTTGCCCGGGCGAAATGCGACACATACGACAGCGGTCTGTGATACATCTGTTTTCAATTGTTAAAATAACCATTCCTCACAAATACATGTTTGTTTTGTTATTTATTAGACATGACATTGCAAGTCAACGATTTGTAATGCCACAAGCAAAGAGGCTATGGTGATAGCTCACTATTTACTCATTTAACATTGTGCTATGAAACACAATTTTGAAATGTAGGCAGCTAAAATGTGATAGCAACATCAAGGTCTAGTCCAACAAGGTGAAAATTTAAATGTTGTCATACAACTACACCAAATACATCATTGGAAAGGTCTTGATCAGGGGAGTAACAAAATACCAGTCTGAAGGCTCTACTCGGTTCCTGATGTGAAATATGGACATCTGAATGTGGACTTTTAGCCCAAAATGTGGGATTCTAGGTGGCGCTGTTGAGCCCCTGTTGGTACTAGAGTTATGATATTGAAAGGCTGTGTTTAACTTACCCCAATTATTCACTGTACCAAACCATGACTATGTACCTTAAAAGGAACTGTAACCCTAACCCTAATTTTGGACCAAAACTGCATGTGTGACTGCAACACCATATTTGTATTGTACATTTGTGTAAAAGTTGTATTTGGCCCCATGTTAAATCCTTAACAATAAAAGTAAGTTTAAAAAAAGGTATCATTAAGGAATTTAGCCATTATGTACACAAAATACAATTTTATGCATTTGACCCTTTCATGTCTCTGTGAAATGTACGCCCGACCAGTAGCGGCTGGTGATTTTTCGTTGGGCGGCGCGGGGGGGGTCGTTACACAGAACTTTTTTTTTACATTAAATATATATGTATTAGCTATGTTGGATGCTGTCGTCCTCTCCTACTATTTCTTCAATGCCTAACGAATCTATCTCTTTACCCTGTATGTATGCTTGAGCAGCACTGGTTGAAGCCTGAAAATATTGTAAACAATGTTTGCATATATGCAGGTAGCAACGCTAGTGCTAAATAACTATTTTGCTTGTCGGCTAGTAGGGCTCGTGAGACAGCTCACCAAAAGAACGATGGGGAAGCCACTTGTCTAGCAGATTAAGACGTGTTCGTAGTACCTAGCGAAAAGTAGCCTCAACTTTCCTAGACTTAGCTACGATACTAAAGCTGAAGGGTCGCTGATATCGCACAGCGTCGTTGCTAACGTGTGATGTTGTGACTGTGTGTGTAACACTGAATTACTCACTGAATTACTCACCAGCTAACCAGCTCCGGTTACTTAGCATACAGGTTTGAGGAGAAGCTACGGGTGTACGTCCCGTAGGCCTACAGCCCATCCTCCTTTGCTAGCTATGTTGCTCTCGTAGATACGTGATAATTATATGGGATGTGAGGGAATGATAAAGGTCTTTGATTCGACGAATAAGATGTCAATATAAGTAAGAAACGATGTCATTGGCCAGGGGCGCACGAGTGTGCGCCCCGGCATCGCCCCTTTTTTCCGCCAATGAGAAGCCGTTTTTCTCAAATGTATGAAAAAAGAATGAGAGCTCCCATTGACTTCCATTTGGCCGGCGCCCCCAGGGGGGAGTGGCTTATCTCAGTGATAACGAATGGCAATATATTATATTTGGTCACATTTAAGTGGTTGTTGACAGGGACTTACGGTCTCCCACACACATTTAACGCGTTAACACAGTACATTTATTATTTAAATAGTTTGGTATATCATATTTTTGCACGTTTTTTTATTATTATTTTGACGAAAAATTCTAGGAGGGGCGGCGCCCTAGCGCCCTCTATGGACGCACCGCCACTGCGCCCGACACAAGGTCTAGTCCAACAGGGTGAAAATGTAAATGTTGTCATACGACTACACCAAATACATCATTGGAAAGGTATTGATCAGGGGAGTAACAAAATACCAGTCTGAAGGCTCTACTCGGTTCCTGATGTGAAATATGGACATCTGAATGTGGACTTTTAGCCCAAAATGTGGGATTCTAGGTGGCGTTGTTGAGTCCCTGTTGATACTAGGGTTATGATATTGAAAGGCTGTGTTTAACTTACCCCAATTATTCACTGTATTTCACTCACAGCCCACATTGCTGCAGTCTCCCGGTCGTGTAGATTCACCCTCTACAACATCCGGAAGATCAGGAGATACCTGTCCGAGCACTCCACCCAGCTGCTCGTCCAAGCACTTGTTCTCTCCAAGTTGGACTACTGCAACTCGCTGCTCACTGGTCTCCTAGCATGCGCAACCCGCCCTCTCCAGAGGATTCAGAACGCAGTGGCCCGCCTGGTCTACAATCTACCCAGACGCTCCCATGTTACCCAGCTCCTCATCTCCCTCCACTGGCTACCCGTCACAGCCTGCATCAGATTCAAGACCTTGGTACTGACCTTCCGAGCAGTGAACGGAACTGCACCCGACTACATCAAGTCTCTCCTGCAGCCTTACACCCCCACCCGCCACCTACAGTCTTCTTCAGACAACCGCCAGGTGGTCTCACCGCCCGGTCCCAACGTAAGCTCTTCTCCTGTCTGGCCCCCCAGTGTGGAATCAACTCCCCACCTCCATCCGAGACACTGACTGTCTGAATGACACATTCAAGAAGAGGCTCAAGACGCACTTGTTCCGGGAGTACAACGGGACTTAGGAATGGTTTGCTGGACCCGATCTTAGTTTCCTCAAGGATCACAATGACTCTTGCTTAGAGACTTGTTGCTCTTGTTGGTTAGTGGTAACTGATTTAAATTGTTGTTTAACTACATGCTCTTATGGTTCTTCCCCATGGCACTTATTTTTGGTTGTTCACAATGTATGCTTCATGTTTGGCTGCCCACAGTGTTTTGGGGCGATCTTGTTGTTATTATCAGTGACCTATGCACTTTGTAAAGCTCTCTCTTGGAAGTCGCTTTGGATAAAAGCGTCTGCTAAATGAATACATGTAAATGTAATGTAATGCTTATTCCTGTGTTGTATTGATGTGTTTTGTCACTGTGGTCTTGCACATAGTTTAAAAGGATCTTAATAGAACCTAGAATATTTGTAACCCCAACTAGGCTATTAGGAATAGCTTGGTCAGGTTACACACATGTTAAGTAGGGTTAAATAATTGGACATGAATGTAAAAAAATATGCTTTATTAGGTTGATGTTGCTGCAGAGCTGCTGGTGAAGGTCTCCCCTGCTTCTTCATGGCTGTTTGCGAAGCTGACCACCTCCATTTCTATATCATTCTGAAAAACAACACAGTAAGTCAAAGATATAACGAATAACGATTCAGTCAATTCACAAATATATATATATATTTAATTTTTTGGACACTGAGTTTACTAAATTGCAAGAAAAACAATAAATGTCAAGGTTTTGATGCATTAGGAATTTGTTTTTCAACACTTAACTGCCTATCACAGTCAAATAGAATGAAGTAACACTAAACAGCAAACTGGAATCAAATGTAAGCATATATTGAATCTAAATTTGATTACAAATGAAAAAAATAGTGAATCAAAAAAATTGAGAATCGTGACCCCAAGAATCGAATCGTGAGGTACCAAAAGATTCCCACCCCTACTAAATTCGTTAAAAACTAACCTCCTGAGTCAAGCCATAAAAACTATTATAAGAGTTGATGATCCCTCGTGCCAAAATAAAGTTTAGTATTAATTGATGGTACCAGAACTGTACACAAAACAGGGCTAGAGCAGGAAGTAGGGTAGGAGGCTGGAACCAGCGCTGGAAGCAGAGGAGGGGTTAGTGGCAGGAGGCTGGGACCAGCGCTGGATGCAGAGGAGGGGTTAGTGGCAGGAGGCTGGGACCAGCGCTGGATGCAGAGCAGGAGGCTGGGACCAGCGCTGGAAGCAGAGCAGGGGTTAGTGGCAGGAGGCTGGGACCAGCGCTGGATGCAGAGGAGGAGGCTGGGACCAGCGCTGAATGCAGAGCAGGGGTTGGTGGCAGGAGGCTTGGACCAGCGCTGGATGCAGAGCAGGGGTGAGTGGTAGGAGGCTGGGACCAGCACTGGAAGCAGAGCAGGGGTTAGTGTAGCTGGGGTTGTGGACCTGAAAGGCAGGCTGATATTTAAATAGCTGTTCTGCTTTGAGATTTGAGGGTGGTCTAGTCATAAATAAACACTGATAAACATTGGATATGTTTAAGCATGTAATAAAGATAGATGTTCCTTCATGTAACTGAATGCAAAAAGTTAACAAACAACGTTAGCATGAACCCACTAACAAACCACGTTAGCTACTAGTACTAGCTAGTAGCATCAAGGAGAACTCGGATGGCCTTATCACTCATTAACAACTCGCAAACAAATTGCATTGCAAACAACGTCTGACTTCAAAAACGACATAATTCTAGCAATAAAATAAACATATTTTGACAAAGCTTGCTACTTAAAGTACCTGTTTTGTGTGATGCCGGCTCATCCATTTCAGATCAATTGCGATTTGCGCGGTTGTATTTCTGAATGCCATGGAAACGCTCAAACCAATTAAAATCGATTTAAAGAGCCGAAGTTAGACGAACTCTCTTCATTTGGTTACGTCATGTTCTGATAAAGAGCCGAAGTTACACAAACTCTCTTCATTCGTGTACGTCATTTCCTGATTTTCTATCCGGTGGTGTCCCAAGATCGAAGATCCGTCCCGTTAAAATGCTACAAACGGGTGCTCGCAAAGCACCTCAGAATAAGAGAGCAATATGTAAATATTGTACAGTAATATATATTTTGTATTTGTAGAATTGTTATTGTGGATATGAATGCAGTATTTGAATATTAATTTACAATAAGCTACACACATTTTAGGTGACATTTCGGGTGAAGCGCTACCTTGTGGTTCGGTTTTTCGTAACAAAGTATACGAAATCAAGGGACGCAGAAAGACGTACACTATGTTACGAATAGACTATGAGGTCAGGTGATCACGATAGGAAAGGGGCGATTGAAATCTACTGCCCTTCTGCTTTGGGATCACGATAGGAAACGGGCGATTGAAATCTACTGCCCTTCTGCTTGTCTAAGACCCAGGGTGGCTCATTATTAACACATACGGCTTAGCATATCACTAGTCAAATCGAGTATTTCCAACCTTCTAAACTACTGGTAGGACAGGAGGTGCCCTACTACTCGATTCAAATGGGTGATTTTTTACTGATTTACTGCGTTCTAATCGACTGATTCAAACTGTATCGGGTGAAAGAATACTCACCTTTGAATTTAGCCGGTGGGGTGAAAGCCGACGCATGAAACGCAGTCTCTTGGAATTGTGAAAACCCCTGCTTCAGCGAGTCGGACATGCACACATCGTTGGGTCCGACTGTTAACCAATGCTTTCCTAACTTGAACATTGTAGTAAGCCCTTTCACACAAAAATCAGTAAAGCTATTTAGAACAACCAATTTTATCTAGTTGATATGGCAAATGAACATGCAAAGATCAACGCCAAAACTCCCCCTAGCGAGGACGTCCATACGTCCATGACGCTCTGAGGGATTTAGCTGCCTCTCCGAAAACACGCGTGACTGCCAGGCTGTAGAAGAACATTCGTTTAGCAGCGTTCTGGGAGATAGCTAGCTAGGCTAACTTGAAATGCCAGAAGCAAAGAAGCCAGAGTGATAACTATTTACCGGTAGCCTACTCATTTAACATTGTCATACAAAACAACATTGTATGTACAATATCATATATGCTGATATTATTAAGTAGGCTACATATATTTTCGGAAACAGTAGTCCAGTAGTGCCCGGGCGACATGCGACACATACGACAGCGGTCTGTGATACATCTGTTTTCAATTGTTAAAATAACCATGAAATAAATGTTTGTTTTGGTATTTATTAGACTTGACATTGCAAGTCAACGATTTGTAATGCCACAAGCAAAGAGGCTATGGTGATAGCTAACTATTTACTCATTTAACAGTGTGATATGAAACACAATTTTGAAATGTAGGCAGCTAAAATATGATAGCTCTACTGTACGCTGATATTAGAGCTAAGCTAGTAGCCTATAGATCTTAGCTAGCGTTAGTATAGATGCTTTCCTAACTTGAACATTGTAGTAAGCCCTTTCACACAAAAATCAGTAAAGCTATTTAGAAGAACCAATTTTATCTAGTTGATATGGCAAATTAAAAAATGTTGTTCAACTTCTCAAAAATGACATAAAGGTGAACAATTTCAAGTCTTATTTTTTACAGTGTAGAAATACAATAGCCTATATATTACTATGCAATTGCTGTAGTTGCTTTCACAGGCAGATTCTGATGTATTCCTCAATTAGCCTATAAGACAAGATAGCCTAGCCATATATTCGTCCCAAAATGGGGAAATTCGGGATAGGTTTGCTAAGGAAGAACTGTAATATTCTGTGATGACATGTCTTTGGAAATGAAACTCTTATAAGAGTCGCTTTTCCTTTTGATCACATTGAACACTTTTATTACAAAATGATAGGCTACATCACCAATTAATTGCTTTTGTAGCCTACATGTTTATAGTAAAGAATGAAAGACTAAATTATATTCCAAATTCAGTATTGTATTTATTAAAGCTAAGTTTCTGCATATGAGAAAACATTCTGGGGGTGAGTTGCACATGAAGCATGCATTGTCTAGCTACATAGGCCTACATGCTGCAACATTTAATATTGTGTGTGATTGAAATTAATGTAGCCTAGTCCTACATTACAAAAGCCCAGTTCAGTGTGATCTCTCTATCTCTGGATAAACCGCTTATAATGCATTCGAGATCCATTGTCCTACGACCAAAGAGCGACGGAGCGGCAACGTAACGCAAGGTACCAAACTTAACGGATCCAACCGACCAAGGTACGACGTCGCGGCAACCTTGTCCACTGGACCTAACATTAACGTAACCAGCCGACCAATGTTCGATGTAGCGGCAACGTTGTCCACGGGTCTAAAAATAACGTAACCAGCCGACCAAGGTACGACGTCGCGGCAACCTTGTCCACTGGACCTAAAATTAACGTAACCAGCTGACCAATGTTCGACGTCGTGGCAACGTTGTCCACGGGTCTAAATATAACTTAACCAGCCGACCAAGGTACGACGTCGCGGCAACCTTGTCCACTGGACCTAAAATTAACGTAACCAGCTGACCAATGTTTGACGTCGCGGCAACGTTGTCCACGGGTCTAAATATAACGTAACCAGCCGACCAAGGTACGACGTCGCGGCAACCTTGTCCACTGGACCTAAAATTAACGTAACCAGCCGACCAATGTTCGACGTCGCGGCAACGTTGTCCACGGGTCTAAATATAACGTAACCAG
Organism: Mallotus villosus; assembly: GCA_903064625.1. NCBI lineage: Eukaryota > Metazoa > Chordata > Actinopteri > Osmeriformes > Salangidae > Mallotus > Mallotus villosus. Next base: position 124,040 of record CAEFZP010005560.1, on the reverse strand, counting down.
CCGACCAAGGTACGACGTCGCGGCAACCTTGTCCACTGGACCTAAAATTAACGTAACCAGCCGACCAATGTTCGACGTCGCGGCAACGTTGTCCACGGGTCTAAATATAACTTAACCAGCCGACCAAGGTACGACGTCGCGGCAACCTTGTCCACTGGACCTAAAATTAACGTAACCAGCTGACCAATGTTTGACGTCGCGGCAACGTTGTCCACGGGTCTAAATATAACGTAACCAGCCGACCAAGGTACGACGTCGCGGCAACCTTGTCCACTGGACCTAAAATTAACGTAACCAGCTGACCAATGTTTGACGTCGCGGCAACGTTGTCCACGGGTCTAAATATAACGTAACCAGCCGACCAAGGTACGACGTCGCGGCAACCTTGTCCACTGGACCTAAAATTAACGTAACCAGCCGACCAATGTTCGACGTCGCGGCAACGTTGTCCACGGGTCTAAATATAACGTAACCAGCCGACCAAGGTACGACGTCGCGGCAACCTTGTCCACTGGACCTAAAATTAACGTAACCAGCCGACCAATGTTCGACGTCGCGGCAACGTTGTCCACGGGTCTAAATATAACGTAACCAGCCGACCAAGGTACGACGTCGCGGCAACCTTGTCCACTGGACCTAAAATTAACGTAACCAGCCAACCAATGTACGACGTCGTGGCAACGTTGTCCACGGGTCTAAAAATAACGTAACCAGCCGACCAAGGGACAACGTCGCGGCAACGTTGTCCGTGGCACCAACCGGCAACATTCACTTTATAAAGTTGCTACGACGTTGCGGCAACGTTGCCATAAGGTAACGTCGCGGGTTACCAAATGACCACTTACTAGCAACGTTGCCGCAACGTCGTGTGTTAGCTGGGATCGTTGTCCGAGTTGATCATTTCTGTCTCACATTTCCAGGCTGTAACACTTCCACCAGAGTGAGTTATTTTCCCAAAACGGAAGCTAGCTAGCTTTAGTTAGCTTCCGTTACCTAGCAACCTAGCATAATACTCGTAGCAATACTACTACCTGCTAGCAAAGCCTGTTTAAAGCCTTGCCACTCCTCATTAAGCCCCATTGTACCGAATTTTGTTGCGGGTAATCAGCATACTGAGGGTGTCACAAGAGGTGTGACTAGATGTTGGTCTGCTGACCTCACTACAACAGGGTGACTCCTTGTTAAGCCAAGGTGTCACGCCACAAAAACCCACCAGCATCTTTAGCCTTCCAAACCAACACAGGGTCTCGTGGGCAAAGCAGCAATATGTCATGCTACAGAAACCGACCAGCCACTCAACAACCTTCCAAACCAACGCAGAATCTCATCGGCACAACAGGAAAAGGTCACACCACAACAACCAACCAGCCACTCAACTCTGGTGTATTTTCTAACGACATCTTGGTGATGTGAGACAGGGGGCTCTAATATAGGGTGACTCCTTGTTAAGCCAAGATGTCACGCATCTTTTAGAGAATGTTAGAGAAAGTGATTTACTGTCTGCCATTAGCGAAATGTTTGTTCATATGTGTGTGTGTGCACGTATAAAATAAAAAATATATACATATATGAATATGCAGCAACGCTAAAATGAGCTCATCGTCTCAAACAGTTCGATCATCACAACTTTGGCGGAATTGTATTATTAGATGACAGCGATCGCAAATCAGCAAGTCCACACAGCCATGACAAAGGACCAACAAAAAACGGACCAGCAAAAGGCAACAAACCAGCATGTCATACTGTACATAAGTTGTTTTTAAATGTGCTTTATAAATACATTTGACTTTACTTGACTTCTCTATGTTGGTAGTGTTATGGTTTTCTTACCCTCACCCCCCTGAATAAATAAACCGTTATCTATGCATTGATGCTTTTTTGTGTTACGTTTCATGTTTTAACATCTGTTGTTTTGTCACCCATTCTATTCAGTAGGTGCGGTGGGCAGCTGTGGAGCAGTGATCGGGCACCACCTCCAGTTACAGTTTAGTTACAGTTTGTGTAAACGCTATAAATGTGTCACATCTGTGTGTGTGTTCACTTGTTTTGGTTGGCCTCGCCCCCTCCAGGTGTGTCTCGTCTGCTCGTTAGTGGGGTATTTAGTCAGTTGGGTTATGTTTGTCCTGTGCCAGTTCGTCTTGTGTGTTTCCCGAGTCGTCCCAGCCGGTTTCTCTCTGTGTCCCCAGTACCAGTATTCAGATTACCCGTGCACCGAACTCTGCCTACCAAGTACCTAGTAATGGGAAAATCGAGGCTTTTCGAAACACAGAGACAATTGAAACATTGGAGTCGGGGCTATTGAAACGCTTGAAACCTTTACTCAACAGTGACATCTGCTGGCAGCTACGAGTATGGCATAACCAACATTCGTATAACTAATTCCAAATTTTAACCGTAAGGATCCTTGTGGTTGAACGGAATTCTTGCCGTCCTGCAATGCAGATGGCGTGGTATCGAACACGGTAGCGATCGCTGTCATCTAATAATACAATTCCGCCAAAGTTGTGATGATCGAACTGTTTGAGACGATGAACTCATTTTAGAGTTGCTGCATATTCATATATGTATATATATTTTTATTTTATACGTGCACAACAGCACACAAATGAACAAACATTTCGCTAATGGCACACAGTAAATCACTTTCTCTAACATTCTCTAACTCTCTCAAACTCGCACAAATCTCTCAACCAAGGTCTCACGCATTCAAAACCTTTGGCTCCGCCGCCTCAATTTATACCCTGACACGTCAGAGTCTTTTGGCAAGTTCGAGACAGGTTTCGTTCAAGATCACTACAAGGGCATCAATAATAACCATTTAGAGGACAGTATTTATAATAAAATAATTTAAATGTACCTGTGGTTGTTACAAAATAAACCTGAACTTGTCCAGAAGGGATTTCAAGTGTGCTTTTAAAAAATACTTATTTGTTAATCTGATACATTTTGGGGGAGACACTTAACCCCAGATCTATTTGATGCTTAACATTTTTTGGAAAAGCAAACATCCACTTTAGATGGACTTGAAATCCTAACCTGGAAAACTTGACATCAGTTTTGATTGGAATGTCGTTTTGAGAAATTTCACACAAATGTCCTGTAGTAAGATAAAACATGTTCGATGAACAACTTTCCCATATCCTTTTGGTTACTCAAGGCTATCTTTCTGTTGCTTTGTATTATTAATGTGCAGGGCCCGAGTGGGTCCACTTTTCAGCCCGGGAGTTTCAGGCCCAAGACTGGCCCTTTTTTTGTATACCAAACAGGGCCGGGTGCAGCCTGCTTTGACTGGGGGTGCAGTGAACTTTTCTTGGGGAGTATCATGATTACAGAAAGGGATCGTATAATTAGTTTATATTTATAAAATTTTTGAGACTGCTTAACGATCCGAGTGTATCACGCACGGCACGGAGCCAGACGTTGTAAACATTCGGGACGTATGGGTTTGATGTGATGCAAGATAGGGACTTCTACACTTAATGCAAGCACGCATAGCGCGCAACCAACATTTTTTGGGCAGTATTTGAGCGCAAAACAGTTTTTAGAGCTTTATGTACAATAAACAGACGTTTTTCAATTGGTCAAACCTTGTCTAGTGATGCCATCACTCTGGCCCTGCTCCCATCCATCCTCCCTGACGCGTATCGTTACGGTAGGGCCGCCCGGCCCAGCTAGCCATAGCCGATCTGAGAAAACTTTTGGGAAAAGACGGGCTATGGACCCAACCAACTCTATTTGGGAGGGGAGAACTCCCTCACATGGTACAACCCATGCAGAGGCTGCGGTGTCAGAATGCGGAACATGTATGGCCTACTTTAAGAGAAGATTAACGTGACAAATGTCAACAACAAAAACATCCTCGACTGGCCCGAAAGTGAAGCGGCTCCTGTTCTGCGGCTCACTCACAAATTACTATTCTCAAGCACGAAAGAAACAGAGAGACAGATACCCGCCAACCCCTATAAATAGGCTACAGCCAAAAGACCCACCCCATCTATCCCACAACCTCCCCAGACCCTCCAATAAGAACATGAACATACAATATGTTTGCAAAATACATGTCAACTAATGGTTGCTCTCCAGGAATTATAATCCTAGTAACTAGATAACGGGACTCGTTGGCCAACTACCTACATGATTTTCTGTCTAAAACCAATGTAAAAACACACAGAATAGTTGATCAGTACACAACACCAGGAGACTATGGGCAGCTGGGGCAGCCGCAAGCACACCCTCACAATTTCCCCAGAAATGGTATCCTCTCTAGTTAAATAGGGAAATAATTAGGATTCCTCCGTGAGGAGGTCTGTGATGGAATTGTTTTTCTGAAATTGCAAAATAGCACCAGGGAAGGTTTGCGCCGGAACACGCCTCCTTTTTTCGCTGAACCACCCCCGGGAGCGCAAGGTCATTCCCTAATTTACCGACGTGCGTATGTGGAGGAAAAGGTCCGCTTTGTGTCGAGTGCAAACTATTATACTTGCGTCGTTGACAAAGTCAATTGCGCTGGGTGCAAGATAGGGCCCTAAGACCATTTTTACACCGGACTGCCCAATTTATTCATTTTGATTCAACTATGAGGCTGCTATATAGTCGATCGCCATTCCCTCTTGCAGGGGAAATGAGAAGACAACTGTTTCATTCTACACTTCACTTAGTATTTTGAGTTGTAAATGAGCAGCAACAAATGTATGCTTTTAATGTATGTATAATCTTTATAAATAATTGTTCTTTATCAAGTAATGCACAGAGTCGTCAGATTAAAAGAAAGTAAAATAGTTTAATGCTTGCCGGCAAGGAGACAAATCTGATCGCAATACAAAGTTGTCTGGTTCTCAAGTCTTCATGTAAGGCCATTTAAACATATTGATGGGAAGTCCCCTCCACTGCATATCAGCTGTCAAGGTGATCGATCCCAGAAGTATCATGCAGAGGCATGCATATGTGTGCGTCCTTAGCAGTGAAAACTTCCTGACCCCTTCTCGGCTGACCAACAGGCCCACTCAGTACAGATAAGGCTAAGCATATTTATGGCATTATCTCTAGTACGATAATGGTCAACCTGTTTACGTAAACCTAGTTTACCCAAAGTTCATTTCGGGGTGTTCGCCTTTCCTGCTGCACCAGTATTGTTCAGTATAAAACGTTACATTCTTAATTTCTCCGACAATAGTAAATGCATTTTATTTTAATATAAAATATACAGAAACCCGCCAGAAATATCAGTTGTAAAAATGTCAGTTAAAACGGACCCTTCTGCAACCGACGCAAGCACACCCCACAATTTCCCCAGAAATTGTACCCTCTCAAGTTTCTTACCTTTATTTGCCTGATATTGACCTTTCAAATATACTAGTAAAGGAGCATCTGACGGGTACCAACGTTGATCACAGGAAGAGAGCAATTCTGAAGGCAGTTTGTACTTTGCTGGTGAGAGGCACGCTGCTATACAATTGACCAATCCAGGGTTTGAAAAGATTGAATGGGGCACGCAATTGGCTTCCAAATTATTAATAGCATTGGCTTGTGATTACTGAACACTGTGTATTATTGAACATAATAAAACAGCCAAACTTGCCGGAGGTAACGCCAAACACCACAGCCGCCCAATGCGGGTTAATCAATCAAGAGTACTTCTTTTTGACATGGGTAAGCAACTGTGTAGTCAAGGGTGACCAATTTAGATTGATTAACTTACTGTTCTTTTAGCAATAAAAAAAGAATATATATATATATCAGGGCCCTTTCTTTCATTCGTGTCAATTTCAATCAGAAAAATAATAAAGTAGATAGAAAATGTGATTATGAAAATAGTTTTAGGCTACACCAATAGAAAAAATATATTTGAGAAGACATGAACTACTTGGCCACTGCTTCTAAAGACTTTGCTTGTCATGCAATTCGAGCAAAAATGTAATTTAATAGCCTGCTTATGTTTTACATTGTTCTTGCAAGACTATTGTAGCTAACTTAGCTAACTGGTAAATTCAGACAAAGCAAAAATATTGGGGGAGTCAATCACTTACTTTCACCATTGGGTAAAACGTCAGCATGTCTTAAAGAATGTACAATACATTAAAGTATAATACATGAACTGTCACCAGCTGCATCACAGGTACTGCACTTTCTATAATTCCAGACATCTGTGTGCCACCAATTCTATCAAGGGCTATCATTATATAGGCTAGTTCAAGTTATCAATATTTGTGGCATCTTAATCACCGAATGCATCACAGCACAGGAACAATGTTCGTACTACTTTATAAAGGATGCATGTCTTAAAGAATATATTGTGCTTATTAACATTATATATTGTGCTTATTAAAGTAATGTTTTATGAACTTAGAAGTATGCTTAGGCTTAAACATTGTGTCTCACTCAGGGTGTGGGGAACAGGCTGTATTTTGTTACTTAATCTCTTCATTTCAGGAGCAACCTTGAAGCTGGGCTGAGACGGCACCGGAGCAGGTGGGACGCGCCAGCAATAACAACTCCCTGATGCATGAGAAAGCTCAACCCTCTTTTCATAATTGTATCTTACTGCACTGTATAATATATCCTGGGGCAGGGACAGATAGCCAGTTGGACTTCGTGAACCAACCCAAACTCTGTTGCGGGTAGGGAAACGTAGACAACCCCAGAGCTGTGTACTTGTTGATTTCCAACTGCTGCATTAAAGCTAATATTATCGGACCTCTGCGACTCCAGACCACTCTTTCTAGAACACAGACTTAGCATTACATAGGCCTATTGGAATAGACACAAATAATTTAAGTCCTTCAGTCTCCCATGTAGATCTTGCCCTTGCTTGTTGTCAGTAAACCACTGATTGAAACACCCACCATGATCTCAAAAACGTATTTGTTTTAGTAGTACCAATGAATCTGGTTTTACATTCAGTATAAACAAAATCATAGGGCAACCAGGTAACTCCTAGCAATGTTAAACTTCAACAAACTTCTTGAATGGTAAATTGGGAGGGAGAGGGTTTTTAATTTAACAAACTAGAATTTAATTCTGTTTGTACAAATGTGCTCAAGAAAAATGTACGGACTAAATACATTATTTAATTAATATAGATGGTCTTATAGTCATGGATGAGAGTTAATACAAGTTCCAATGGGAAAAGGCCTTTCCCCTTAATATTTTTTTTCCTGCATTATAGCATAGGCTGTGTTGTTCACAGGTGCTGGACCACATTAACTGAACCATGATTTATTGTTTAACATTGTGATCCACAAGCTGCTGGTCACCACCAGTGTTGGGGTAGTTACTCATAATGGTGAGCGTGCCGAAACGTTCATACACGTTAGCTTTCCAACAGAAAGCTGTGCAGAAAGTTAAGTACATGTGTAATAAATACATTCGGTTCTGTTGATTCAGAGTGTCCACACCATAGACATAATAAAGAGTAGACGCCGCATTGGCTGCTGGGCGCGAAAAATGAGGCCGCCATCTTGGACAGGGCAAATTCTTAGTTGCGTAGCATTAGAATAAACAGGATGCCAGCACTGTGCTCAAATCCTGCTCAAATCGGCGGATAATCTCAAACAGGGCTCGGTGGATTACTTTTCAGATATATCATTTAACATTACCATACTATTGGTTGTATTTTGTGAAAAGAATAACCATGTCCTGTATCATAGTTTCATGTATGACCTTTGCAGCAAAGCAAACCGCGTGAAAATCAGTTCGGTATTCAGTTTAGGATGATTAATTAAATGCACTGACAGCTCATTGCGTAGAGCGGTTGCCTGTTCCAAGATGGCGGCCCGACGGCTAGTCAGCGCCAGTAGGCAGCAGCGGTCGTTGCGGCGTCTACTCTTTATTATGTTTATGGTCCACACGGTCAGTCATGTGTGTCAGAATGGTCCCGCCTCCCATCCAGATTCAATTGCCAGACGACTGGTTGAGTGAACATGTGTGGCTGTCCGTAATTGGATACTTCCACTTCATATTTTTAGTAAAACAAAATAATGTTAATATTCTTATGTTTACTTATTTTTTATACACCAATTACCCTGTAGTTTATTTATTTAATTTATTTAGCCTTTATTTAACCAGGTAGTCTAGTTGAGAACAAGTTCTCATTTGCACCTGGCCAAGATAAAGCAAAGCAGTTCAACACATACAACACAGAGTTACACATGGAATAAACAAACATACAATCAATAAAACAGTCGAAAAATCTATATACAGCATGTGCAAATGAGTTAGGATAGCGTTAATTGTGGTGAGATGTGATATATGACTGTGGTGTGAAACATTACATCAGAATTATGAAGAGTTTGGGATAAAGGGACTTTTCTGATGTGGACGCCCATCTGCCACATCCGTCTTTTCATCTGTCTCTTACTACATTTCTGTCTCTTTTCCACTTCTTTTCAGATTACCCTGTATTTTCTTCCTTTTGCTTATCTTTTTATCTACTCTTTCTAATTCCCTCTCAGGGATCAGCAGATACCATTGTATGAGTGTGTATGTTTATGTAGAGTATTATGTGTGTGAATTTGTAAATGTGTGTTTATATTTGTGTGTGTACGCACATGTGCAGGAACCTCTAGTATTGTAAACACAGCTGTATTGTATAAACTGGCCAGTGATTTCTCCCTTCGACAGCTGCTGCATGTCAGAGAGGCTTGGTGATGGGGAGTGGCATGGCCTGGATGGCGCCTGTGCTGAGTTGACTACGGCAACAAATATCTAGTGATTGGCAATGCCATACACTATGAGTATGAAGAAGAGGCATGGGGCGGGGGTCTGAAGGGGGCCCAGAACAGTCTGGATAGAAAAGGCTTACGTGGCCAATAATGATCAGTATCCTCTAAGGGCTTAGTGGTCACATACGTGGACAGCACTTTTTAGCTTTTATGTCCACAATTGTGTTCACTGCTGAATTGGTGGTGTTATGGACACATATGGGGGTACTTACACTGCCATCTGGTGGTGTCAGAAGTTTATAAAACACTACGGTCAAAATTCAAAATGGCGGCGAACACAAGGGAAGATTCAAGTGCTAGCTCCATACACAAACATCGCCCAGGTAAGACGTTTTGTCATATTTCATGGCTTATTCTGATTTAGATATTTATAAAAGCCTTGTATATTTGTCAATACATGCACATTTGAAAAAAAAAGTGTAAAACTAGCAACTTTGTAGGTCGCTAAACATGAAGTGGACTGATAATCCTCGAAACAAAGCTAATATGCACACACGTAAAATGGGAAATAGCTAGCTCTGATGCAGCTAAAAAGCTGTAATGGTCCCAATGAAATAAATAACAATTGAATCACTAAATACATACATACATAAATTAGTTCGGTTGAAAATGTATGTAATGTAAATTAGCTTGCATATTATCCCATTGGAATAAATAACAAATAAATAATGCAAACCTACATACATAAATGAAATTAATTTGTATTAGTTTTTATCATGTTTTTATTTCCAGAGCGTTTTTCTTTGCAAAAAGCATTGGAGCTACTTGAGTCAATTGATGGAGACAACTCAGATTTGGACGTGTCTGACAACGATGATCCCATCCTGGATGGCAATTACCAACCATCACCACAGGAGGAAAGCAGGAGTGAGGACAGTAGTGTTGATGAGAACCCCATTCCTGAGCCCACTGACCACAGCAGAGGACGCAAACATCTCCGTAGTGCAGATAATGGTTAGCCAAGACCCAGTAGATATTTGTTTATTTTATGCAGTTAGGGCCTTAGGGCTATGTGAAGGATTGTAAGGAAGATTCTTATTTACAAAACTTGTTGACAGGTTCAGGGACAGAGACAGGTACAGGTCCAGATTCGTGCCGCACTCTCAGACGTCGCCGTCAAAGTCAAGAGATTGAGGCTGATAGCTCAGAAGATGACTTAGTTTAGTTTATTTATTTAGCACACATTAACAATTAATGGTGCAAGGAGGGAACAAAGCCCAATGGGCTTGTACAGAGTTCCACCCCTATCAATAATCACAATGAAATTATATTCAGGCTAACAAATAAACTTTAGAAATTAAAGAGACAAGGTACATAAATACTCAAAATAATCAAAAATAGATGGAACAAAAAAAAAGTGATAAATACATGTAAAAAATAATGACAAAATTAGAAAGAAAAAGAAAAAGAAAAAAGCAAAGGAGAAGACAGGAGGTTATTAGAAGATTCACAAAAAGATAAGATGTTTTTTAAGCTGCTTTTTAAAGAGTGAGTGGGATGATATGGATCTTAAAAGGGGAGGTAAGACATTCCTTAAAGCCGGGCCTCTATAATATATACTAAATTGATGATGTGATGTGCGGGAAAAGGGTAAAGATAAGTTGTTATTGGTGCTCTGTCTAGTGCGATGTGAATGTACGTTAAATGAATAAGTAAACAAAGTCTGAAAGCTTTCCGGGAGATCTTGGTTTCTGTAAATAAACTTGTGAAAGAATAAACATATGAGATAGATATTCAATTTGTCAATTGGAAATATATAAAAATGAATAAAAAGTGGTGCTGACGGAGCATATCTGTTTGAATGTGATATGAATCTTAAAAATCGCTTCGGAATAATACATAATTTTTTGAGATGGTTGGGATATGAAGCTGCCCAGACCAGATTACAGTAGTTCAGGAAAGGAAACAAAAAACTATAATATAAAGTTAAATGGGCAGAAGGATGAATTAAAGGACAAACTTTCCTTAATATGCCCATCATCTTAGTGGACCTTTTGCACACCAGGTCTATGTGATTTGACCAAGTAAGTCTTTCGTCAACTAGAATTCCCAAAAATGTGGTAGCCTTTACTTGCATAATTTCTGATCCGTTAATAAGTACTTTTGCTTGTTCTTTGGGGTAAGACTTGTTTATGTTGCAAAAGATCAAAGTTACATTTCTTCACATTAAGTGTTAATTTATTAATTTGAAACCATTTGGCAATAGAGCATAATTCATCATTCACACAGTCAATCAAATAATTAAAGTCATTATGAGTTGCTATGAGATTAGTGTCATCAGCAAATAATACAGGAAAAAGATGTTTGCAAGACATGGCTAAATCGTTTATATAGATCAAAAATAATAAAGGGCCCAGTATTGAGCCCTGTGGCACCCCATGTATAATTCTGGACTTGGTAGAAGAATAGCCATTAAGCGACACATACTGTTCTCTGTTAGTTAAGTAATTATTAAACCAGTTCAGGGCAATGAAGCCAGCGCAAGTTCAGTCAGGCAAGACCGATCCCTGCGCACGGGTTAATCGTAGTGTACACTACCCACTTCCCCCCGCTAAGATCGCCCTTTCTTTCCTTTTGTCCCTGGTAGGGCGGTCTCTGGGGGTCAGGTCGATTAGCGATCTCTGGGGGTCAGGGTGATTAGCGCTCTCGCTAAACAAGCAATTGCATCACATGATCCGTGCCTTTAAATACGATTCTCTCCCTGTGTAGTTTGTCCATGCTATCAAGTGCGCGACCCTCCACCTCCCCGTCGCCACCCGGTTCCTGTATGAGTCTTCGGCTTGTCTGGTCGTCGGCTGCCGCCACCGGTGTCTGGACTCCGTGAGGGGATTCTTCTTCGGGCGTTGGGCAGGCGCCCGTTGATTTATATAATTCCCCGTGGGGTCCAAGCTCCAAACACTGTAGTACATTTATTATTATGTAATAAATATATTCAATCTTCCCAGGTCTCTCCTGATTGAAATATCCTCCACTCCATATCTATTTAATTTGCTTATCAGAATACTGTGGTTAACCGTATCGAACGCTTTGCTTAAATCCAAAAATATCCCAATGGCAAACTCACCATTGTCCATAGCTGTTGAAATTATATTAGTTATCTGGAGTAATGCATGCTCTGTTGAATGTTTGTTACGAAATCCATACTGGTGAGCATATAGGATCTTATTATCAGTTAAGTGCTTGGATATTCTTGCATAAACTAATTTCTCCAATAATTTAGAGATGCAAGGCAGGATTGATATAGGTCTATAGTTCCCGAAATCATCAGTAGCACCTGTTTTGAAAATAGGGATAACTTTAGCAATTTTAAGATGGAGGGGAATAATTCCAGATTGGAGTGATAAAGAAAGAATACGGGTTAGCGGTTGAATTAAATTATCAGTGGTTTCTTTTAACAAAATGTTCTTTATGCCATCATGACCTGGGGCTGAATTATTTAATTCTATGATGATATTATGGACCTCCTGTGTAGTTGGAGGTACAAAGGTATTGAGAGGAGGATATTGCCCCTTAATCAAGTTACAAGTGTTCTCATTTGTACCCAAGATACTTGATGCCAGATCACAGCCAACATTAACAAAAAAATGATTAAAGCCATCAGCTATTTCATTAGGGTTTAAGAGAATTCTCTCTTTCCCACGCATCTGTACAGGTGCAGTTACTTCTGATTTCTTGTTATTCAACAAATGATTAATGAGGTTCCAGGTTGACTTGATATCGTTTGAAGCTTGAGTGAATTTTACTGCGTAATATTTTTTTTTGCTTTCCTTATATCAGCTATACATTTGTTTTAATATTTCTTATACATTTCTATGCTAGAAGGGGTGGAGTTCGTAATAGCTTTCCTATAGTTTTTTTTTACGGGAGCGTTTCTTCAGATCTTCAGTAATCCAAGGTCTCCCTTTAGAATAATTAGTTTTAGATTTAGGGCAGATCAAGGGAAAAGATGATTCTAGAGCAGAATTAATAAGTACTATGAATAGGTGGTATGCTGCAACAACATAATTTAGCCCAAGAACCTCATCCCAGGGGGCTGTTGCACAAAAGTAGAATAAAGATATCCAGGATAACTGAAAAGGCGCCGCTTGACTTAGTGTGATCAGCTCATCGCGGTTTAATCGGTTGCACGTTTGCCGAGCCAGGATGAGAAGGTAAAGCTATGTCAATTCAGGTGTACATAGTTGGGATAAGTGCAGCTTCACGGATTTCTTAAATAGACCAAGGTATCGATCACAAATTCACTGATGCAGCACATGCGTGCAGCATTCTTCACCCGCTGAGCAACAATTAATAATATGTACGATCAGCAAGACTAATATGTTATAGCCTACAAATACGTAAAATACATGACCAAGACTATGAAATGTGAGGACATATAATAAAAATGTGTGCAAAAAAAATGCAGCTCAGCCCAGTTTGTGTGGGATTGCGCAATCCGAGAGGAGGCACAGCCAGTCGCTTCTTTCCCCGTATTTGAACAGGAAAATACTGAAATTCAGCGATATTGGCTATAAAACCCCTTGGAATCATCCAATAATTATATTTATATCACAGATCAGTGGACACATGTTATTATTTTATGTTATTCGTTTTATTAGCCTACATATGATAAGCTAACAGGTCAGATTTGTCCCGAAACACCCTTTCATGTCTAAAAGCACGTCTTAGTAGCCTATCAGTGCTTCTTCGTCCAACATGTCGTTTAGAAATGGGAATGCCATGGTGCAAGAAGAAACACAGATACTTTATATATTGCCCTCATCACTGACTTTATTCAACCATTTCTAACCATCTAAACAACTGCAATAGTAGGGTTTCAAATCTAACTCGTGACGGCAATAGTGACAAGTAGCCTAATGCATGTTAATAAAAATAAATCGGAACACATTCAGAAGACAACGAAATAACTGCTAAATACGTTTATTTCGGAACAGAGCGTCCGCTGATTTAACACATGAGACTCCAGAATTAAGCTTAGCCTGACTGTTAGCCTGCTCTGGAGCAGGCTAGCTGCAAAGAATAAATCTCCATGGTTACTTGGCTGTGCTTAATTCAAGCTGCTTTCGTGCAACCAAGTCAAAGCTAAAGACATCCAGGATAACTTGAATATCCCGGCTTAATCGCTTATCCTGGTTTCGTGCAACAGCCCCCTGGAGACATACCTGATGGCTATTTTGAAAGATTCCAGATTATTTCTAGTGAATTTACGAAATTTAAATTGGCCACAAGTGGAATCAATACCTTTAGAGTTAGGAGGATCAATAGCACGAACAATCTGGAATACAGGAAGATGATCTGAAATATCACACATCAATAAACCCGAAGTGATTTCATAATCAAGAGAATTAAAAAGAATGTTGTCGATTAAAGATTCTAATACGAGATGGCTTGGTAATTAAAGGATAGACATTTACAGAGTAAAATGTGTTCAGAAAGACTGTTGTGGATACCAGATCATTTCTGAGCAAGTTAATATTGAAATCACCCAATAATGCACATAATTTATTTTCCTTGTTAATGATTTCTAAAGCAGAATACAATGCGTCACTTGGAAGAGCCAACACCAAGTCCAAGCCAAAAAAAAGGGGAGACTCTGAACAAGGTAATTGTTATTATTTTTGGCCTTCACACCTTGAGGGTAAATCTTCAAATTTCATATAAACTTCCACACAGATTCAAGTATTTTATGCACCAATACACCTCAATTGCTTACATGGGTAAAAATGTAACTTCCTACCATAAATACAATTTTTGTTCTGATTCTGGTTGTGCAGGACGTGGACTACGCTGGAAGGCTACTCAATTGACGCCAAACCTGGCATAGTATCAGCATCAGGACGAAACTGATCTAGACAGACATGGCTGGACCCCACTAGACTATTTTGAACAGTACATAGATAGAGATTTGATGATGACAATTGCAGAATGCTCTAATATTATGTCACTGTCTAAGAGTGGGGAGCCACTTAACATGACAGTAGATAGGGTTTACCACTTTTTTGGTGCCTGTATTTTGATGTCCTGCATCCGATACCCAACCATTAGGATGTACTGGTCCAGAGCCTTGAAAATCACTGCCATCACTGACAAATTCACACGTGCCAGATTCTTCAAACTGAGGGGAGCAATAAAAGTGCTTATTGATCATGATGTGCCAGAAGACGTGAGAATGTCGGACAAATTCTGGAAGGTGAGGCCTTTTCTGGATCGGATTCTGCGAGGCTGCTTGTCTCTGAATCGACCTGATTGCGCATCTATTGATGAGCCGATGATTCCTTTCACAGGAGCCTGTCCCTGCAGACAATACAGTCGTATGCAAAAGTTTGGGCACCCCTGATAATCTCCATTACTTTCATCTATAAAATGTTGGGCGTTTGGATGAGGAACGTCTTTGTCATATATATACACATACGTCATGGACAGTGATATTTTAGCCGTGAAATAAGGTTTATTTGATAAACAGAAAATATGCCATACGCATCATAAGAGAATTAGACACTTGCATAAATTTGGGCACCCCAACAGAAAAATCACATTAATATTTAGTAGAGCCTCCTTTTGCAAAAATAACAGCTTCTAGACGCTTTTTATATCCTCTGATGAGTGTCTGGATTCTGGATTGAGGTAATTTGGACCATTCTTCCTTACAATACATCTCCAGTTGAGTAAGGTTTGATGGGTGCCTAGCGTGGACAGCCCGCTTCAAGTCACCCCATAGATTTTCAATTATATTCAAGTCTGGGGACTGGGATGGCCATTCCAAAACATTGTAGTTGTTCCTCTGCATAAATGCCTTAGTGGATTTGGAGCAATGTTTCGGGTCGTTGTCCTGCTGGAACACCCAACTGCGCCGTAACTTCAGCTTTGTTACAGATTCTTGAACATTATTGTCCAGAATTTGCTGGTACTGAGTTGAATCCATACGACCTTCAACTTTAACTAGATTCCCAGTTCCTGCACTAGCCACACAGCCCCACAGCATGACGGACCCCCCACCAAATTTTACTGTGGGCAGCAAGTGTTTTTCTAGGAATGCTGTGTTCTTTTGCCTCCATGCGTAACGCCTCTTGTTGTGACCGAATAACTCCATCTTTGTCTCATCAGTCCACAGTACTTTGTTCCAAAATGAGCCTGGCTTGTTCAAATGTAGTTTGGCAAACCTCAAGCGAGCCTTTTTGTGGCGCGTGTGCAGAAAAGGCTTCTTCCGCATCACTCTCCCATACAGCTGTTCTCTGTGCAATGTGCGCTGAATGGTCGAGCAATGCACAGTGACACCATCTGCAGCAAGATGACCTTGCAGCTCTTTGGAGGTGATCTGAGGGTTGTCCTTGACCATTCTGACCATTCTTCGCCTTTGCCTCTTTGTTATTTTTCCTGGCCTGCCACTTCTGGCCTTAACAAGAACTGTGCCTGTTGCCTTCCATTTCCTAATGACATTCCTCACAGTGGAAACTGATAGCTGAAACCTCCGGGATAACTTTTTGTAGCCTTCCCCTAAACCATACTGCTGAACAATCTTTGTTTTTAGATCATTTGATAGCTGTTTTGATGCCCCCATTTTGCCACTGTTCAGAGGAGAATCAAAGAGAAGCAAAACTTGCAATTGGCTAACTTAAATACCCTTTCTAATGATTGAATGCACCTTTTTATGTAATTGAAGGCTTAACGAGTTAATCAGACTAACTATGTGTTGCAGTTAATCAGCATTTAGTAGGCAGAGGTATTCAAATCAAATAAATGATAAGGGTGCCCAAACTTTTGCACAGCCTTTTTTTCACATTTGATTTAATTTCACACAACTAAATACTGCTACACCAAATATCTTTGTCTGGAAAACACCCCAGCACTCAGTGTTAACTAGAAAAGTAATATTACAATATTATATTGATCTTTTTTGGTGAAGACAGGAAATTATCATGCAGCCTCAGAGGGGTGCCTAAACTTTTGCATACGACTGTAAGTGATGGCAGTGATTCTCAAGGTGTGTACATGTTCCTTGGTTCCTCCATGTTCTCCGACTACGTGAAGGTCAATCAATCAGGTGACCTCTGTAAGAAGGCCTGGTCCTTCAGTGCTCAGTTATCGCAGCCTTTAACATGTTCCCTTTTTTACATTACCAATGCAAAATGTCACATGAGCTACTATATACTATACTATATACTATCACCTACTATGTTTTTTTCTATTTTTCACCATGATGTTCAAAACACATTAGTAGCCTAATGCAAGAGTGACTATTTAAAATGCTTTGAATGTTTTATATTTTGTTACAGACATACAATGTCATCCTGTAACTGTTTTGCAGCATATCAAATGTTCCAAAGACTATTTTTAACTGTCTTTTAACTACTTTTACCACTACTTTGAACTTTTTGCCCAAAATGGGCAAAAATGCAATGTTTCCATGTTGTTTTAATCTCTGATAGTCAAAACATGTTCAAAAAATTTGTGTATGTGTTATTAATACATTAAAAAATGTTCAGGAAAAAACTGCTGTGTTAAAGGCAGAAATAAAGAGTTTTTCATTCTATTACACAAAGGTGACTTTATTGTGTTTAATGGAAATTAGGACCATGAATCCACATATGTGGACATCATTTTTCTCTAAAAGTACATCATATCAAAAGATGATACTTAGTTTTTTATTCTAATTAGGTTCCAATAAGCCCAAATAGCAAAGAGAAATAAAAAATGCATGTAAAAAAACAGCTTGGTCCTTTAGAGGGTATACATACTAACAAGCTTATAGAATATTCTCTTGCTGCCAAACATGAACACGTCACATGGCCTGGTAACACCCCTGTATACGAATATGAAGTGTTGTGCCTGAACACGTTCATTGAACGAAAGTTCATGAACTCGTTCATAATTTTGGTGAACGTGAACTGAACGTACTAAATACTGCCTAATGAACGATACTGTGAACGCGTTCATTCTGGTGTCTGTGAACGGCACATTCACTCTTTTTAATTTCGTTCAATAAGGTGCCAGATTTCTAGAGACTTCCAGGCGAAAAACACACGGTTAACATAACATACTAACAGGGTTGCCCAAACAGTCAATCGCTGCGTGTGCTTTCTTCTACTGTCTATCCCTGGCAGAACCGTGAAACTCACTCCTCTGTATAGTAATGTATGGTAGGTATGTAATGGGCCACCTGCGTCAATGAAGAGTTAGCTTTTCTTTGGCGTAGTTTGTAGTGGTTGCGCTTGGAAGTCGAGAGGTGGCAGGTTCGACTCCCCGTGGGAGTCAACATTGGCCAGATACCTCTGACGGAGCTTGCAAGACCATATCTGTTACATACGTTACACTAGTTCATTTAAAAAAATGGTGAACTATGAACTGAACTAGTTCATGTTGAAAGTGAACTTTCCCAACACTGCGAATATAGCTCCAGAACACCATAGAGAAAAGTTAAGCTAACGGTAGCTAACTAGCTAGTCACAGTCACAAACGGCACTCCCCTTACTTAAATCAAAAGTATTTCAACACTTTAAACTATCTGACTAGATACTAGCCTGAACGTCATTGCCACAGCCTAAACTTTGTCAATCTGTGAAAAATAAGTGAGTGAGCGATTTTCCCCTAAATAAATGTCAAGCTTATTTACGTTTTTGGGGGCATATTTTCAGTTAGCAGGTAATAATAATAATACATTTCTGGGAAAATTGTAGGGTGTGCTTGCTTGCGTCAGTTGCAAATGGGTCCATTTAATAAACAAGCTGAAACCCCTTTAAAACAAGCTATTTTAACAACGTTGTCACCAGCAGTAATTTTCAGATGGAATCGTGATTCAAATAGGGTGACCAGACGTCCGGACAGTCCGGTTTTGAAGGACTGAGATTCTTTGTGTCTATTCCAATAGGCCTATGTAATGCTAGTTTTCAATGACACAAGTCTGTGTTCTAGAAAGAGTGGTCTGGAGTCGCAGAGGTCCGATAATATCAGTTTTAATGCAGCAGTTGGAAATCAAGTACAGAGCTCTGGGGTTGTCTACGTTTCCCTAACCGCAACAATGTTAGGGCTGGTTCACGAAGTCCAACTGGCTATCTGTCCCTGCCCCAGGATATATTATAGTCTACAGTGCCGTCATACAAAATGATCAAAAGAGGGTTGAGCTTTCTCATGCGGGAGTTGTTCTTGCTGGCGCGCCCCACGCTCCGGTGCCATCTCAGCCCGGCTTCAAGGTTGCTCCTAAAATGAAGAGATTAAGACACCAAATACAGCCTGTTCCCCCCACCCTGAGTGAGACACAATGTTTAAGCCTAAGCAAACTTCTAAGTTCATAAAACATTACTTTAATAAGCACAATGTATAATGTTAATAAGCAAAATATATTCTTTAAGACATGCATCCTTTATAAAGTAGTACGAACATTGTTCTTGTGCTATGATGCATTCAGTGATCAGTAGCGGCTGGTGATTTTTTTTTGGGGGGGGGGCGCAGTTGGGCGGCGGGTTGGTCGTTACACAGAACTTTTTTTTTACATTAATTATATATGTATTAGCTATGTTGGATGCTGTCGTCCTCTCCTACTATTTCTTCAATGCCTAACAAATCTATCTCTTGACCCTGTATGTATGTTTGAGCAGCACTGGTTGAAGCCTGAAAATATTGTAAACAATGTTTGCATATATGCAGGTAGCAACGCTAGTGCTAAATAACTATTTTGCTTGTCGGCTAGTAGGGCTCATGAGACAGCTCACCAAAAGAACGATGGGGAAGCCACTTGTCGAGCAGATTAAGACATGTTCGTAGGTACCTAGCGAAAAGTAGCCTCAACTTTCCTAGACTTAGCTACGATACTAATGCTGAAGGGTCACTGATATCGCATAGCGTCGTTGCTAACGTGTGATGTTGTGACTGTGTGTGTAACACTGAATTACTCACTGAACAACCAGCTAACCAGCTCCGGTTACTTAGCATACAGGTTTGAGGAGAAGCTACGGGTGTACGTCCCGTAGGCCTACAGCTCATCATCCTTTGCTAGCTATGTTGCTCTCGTAGATACGTGATAATTATATGGGATGTGGGGGGAATGATAAGGGGAGTGAAGGTCTCTGATTCGACGAATCAGATGTCAATATAAGTAACGAGTGTGCGCCCCGGCATCGCCCCTTTTTTCCGCCAATGAGAAGCCGTTCTTCTCAAATGTATGAAAAAAGAATGAGAGCTCCCATTGACTTCCATTTGGCCGGCGCCCCTCCAGGGGGGAGTGGCTTATCTCAGTGATAACGAATGGCAATATATTATATTTGGTCACATTTAAGTGGTTGTTGACAGGGACTTACGGTCTCCCACACACATTTAACGCATTAACACAGTACATTTCTTATTTAAATAGTTTGGTATATCATATTTTTGAACGTTTTACGAACAATTCTAGGAGGGGCGGCGCCCTTGCGCCCTCTATGGACGCACCGCCACTGTCAGTGATTAAGAAGCCACAAATATTGATAGCCCTTGATAGAATTGGTGGCACACAGATGTCTGGAATTATAGAAGGTGCAGTGCCCGTGATGCAGCTGGTGATGACAGTTCATGTATTGTGCTGTAATGTATTGTACATTCTTTAGTTTTCCAGCCCTTTGTCCGGACCGCTGTTGCGTGTCCTCCTTTTCGCCCTTTTGTCCACCTTTTTGACCCTTCCTGCTCACTGTTGCAATTTACCACTCGCGTTGGTTTTCAGATGCCAAAAAGAAAGACCTCCTACGTGGAGTTCAGAACTCCACTTTTCCACTAAGAGCAGCAAAGATCAATATCATGCCTTCTGTAAGCTCTGTCGCATTGATATAGACGTCGCATTGATCCCCCCTACATTAGTAGGGGGAAAGGGGCTTTAGAGCGACATGCCTGCGCTACGCAACGGAACAAGGATAATGCTAGTTCTGCCGGGCACTCTTCCTTCACATCATTTTTGTTTCGAACACAACAACAGCGGATGATGAAAGAAATGTTGACTTACAACAATGCTTGAATGCAAGGGAAATTACAACAGTTTCTTTTGACGTAAAGTTTAGGCTGTGACATTGAAGACAGCGACGCACCACGCAAGCTTGAGTTTAAATACATGTTTTAATGTGACATTACTTACTGTACATGCAAGTCTTGAATTGCTTTAAGGGGTTATTGATTGCCAAACCGATTTTACCTTGTCATAGTTGAAAAATTACAGTTTGGTGTGTAATATAGACATACAGTGAACCTCAAAGTCCATTGAAACCTCTTTCCTATCAAAATGTCACTTCTCACTACTGTTTTGAAACTGCAACTGGCAAGCGCTCGCTTTTGAAACAATGCAACTTAGGACGTCACAAGTTGCAGCATCATCTTTGTCACGCCCCAACATTTATACAGACCAGCCCTCTGGTGTTCTGGCCCTGGATCTCAGACACTCGTTTAGCTGCGCGCTGCTCTATGTACTTCCATGCGAACAACAAAGGAGAAAGTTTGAACGTTTTTAAAGTATATTGAAAATGGACCATCATAAATGCAGTGTTCCAGGCTGTACTGGGAATGCTGACACTTTTCATAATCTTCCCAAGGAACCAGACACTCGACGGGCATGGCTGATGTCTCCTGTATCTAGCATAATAGAATGCTAAATACGTTTCTAAACACATCAACATACTGCTGTAGTCATTGCCAGAAAACGAAAGCAGTCTAGCCTTTTGCTGACGCCTGTCTAGATGAGGCTATCTATTCGAAATAACTGAAGAAAGGCTGTGCTAGATACAGGATACGTTAGCATTGCTAATTACTGTTACCGACAAAATAATACTACAGCTTGCGGTTGTGATGAACATAACTAACGGTGCTTTCACACTTCACCGTAGTTGGCGGCGCGGGGTGTCGGCTTCCAATTCATTTTCAATGAAACCAGGCGTTTACGCTCGCGTAGGGCATTGTGGGAAGGTGAGCGGAGCGTCGAAAGTTGGATTTTCTCAACTTTATGTAAATGAGGAGCGTGAAAACGCTAGCGTTTGGCCAATCGGATTGGTTTTCTAGGTTTGACAATTTCAAGATGGAGGAGCAACTCATCGTATGCGTGTCCGCACACCCAATACTATATAATACGTCTCTGTTTGATTACAGAGATGTTAATAAGAAAAATGATGCCTGGCGCAGGGTTGCCGAGTTTGTCGGCGTCCCTGGTGTGTATTTAGTACTTTTGTAATTCAGTTTTGTCACATTACGTAACTTTCTTACTTTCTAGCTGCATAGTCCAGCTAGCTCACCCGGCACACGATTGACAGCCAACGTTGAAATGCTGGCTGGCAGCCACTCGCTAGCCATACAGTAAATGTGTACTGGCTAGTCATAATCTAGCGATTGATTTGCAGAGATTTTGAGTAATATAATTAAAGCTTAGTACACATGTCAACGTTTGTCTGATACTTTCTTTCTAGTCGATGTACGCAAATTGCTAAAGACTAGCTAGCTTGCAGAAATTGTAACTAGCCTATTACAATACATTAATAATAAATATGAGCGTAAACACTATAAATACATATACAACATGGACCATAGACAACTCTGTATTCCAGCCGGCACAAGACCGGTTACATAGAGTGCGTGGCATTTAATCTTTCACTTGGCCTAAAAAAAAGTGTGGAAAAAGATCACCTATTGTGTGCAGTAGATAAGATCATGGCAGATCTAGAAAGCGTATCAGATTTTTGCTTAATGTGTGTAAAAGTTGTATTTTGTCTGCACATTTTGCCATGACATTATACGAACTACATAACAGTGATTTAAGAACTACAGTTTTGCATTAATCTCCGACACGCCCCCGACACGCCCCCGAGCGTGGTGTACTGTGGGAAGGCAAGCGGTGGGGAGCGTTAAAAAAGGCTGCAGTGTGAACCCACCGTAAGGTCGGAATGCACCTCTTTTCAGCAACAGCTTCATAGCAAATCCTGCTTTACATTGTCCCAGACAGGTTTTCAAAACCGTCCTTGGTGAAATGTTTAGCGCCACTGCACAGAGATCTTCTATGCTACGGTATAAACAAACATCAGCCATACCCGTCTAGTCAATGTTAACTAGACTCAAGCTCATCTGCTTTTCATTAACGGTGATTTGCAAGGAATGTAAGAACAGCTAGATAGCGAAAACACTATACTGTAGGTATGTAAACCAGTTTAGCTTGCTAACGCAAGAGCATGAATATGTTATGATTTAGCCTAGTTTATTGGCAATGGGACTTACGTTATTTCCGTTTCCTGACTATGTTTCATTCAAATAAATAACCTGTGTTGTTATATAAATCTACAATTCAGATGCATGTTTGTCCAGATCTATTTTTCAGCAAGATAGCTAGAGCTAACTGAAGCTGAGTTGAATCACAATAGTTTGTTTGCTAAGCTGTAGTGCTAACGTTACCCACCTAAGGCGATTCTGTTTGCTTCAAACAGAAGTGGAAACTACCGTAATCATTTCAAATGATATCTAGTCAACCTGTTGAAAACAGTGTTGTGTAGACATAATAGATTTATTTGTTAGTTTTTTTTTCAAGTCGCCACCTTCTTGTTTCAGTGAGTGTTGTTGGCTGTCTTTGCTTCTGCAGCTTCGCTCGTTGTAAACCAACCAATCAGCGCACAGCTCATCTAAATACCAATGATATAAGGGGAAAAGCTAGCTTTTTTTCCCGGGAAAAAAATGCTGGATGTAAAAGGGCATAGAACAGCACCCGGGCCATTTTCAGCCAAACCAATGTTACATACCCTATAGACCAATTTCATGTTTGTAAACATTCAGGATGCGCGCGCAGCTAGGTTTCAGAAAACCGGGAAAGAATAGCATTTACAATGGCAAAAGGACCACACGGATCATACAAATAGTTAGATTTAAAAGACCAAAAAATCAGAGGAGGACAGCAATTCCCCATTGATCTGTCGCATCAGAATTTTGATTTGGGTCGCGAAAGTCTTGACATTTGAGTGAGAATGTCGCCCGGTACAGACCGCATAGTGGAGCGGCAGCCATGTCTTCGCGTCATCAGAATCAGAATCAGAAAGGGATTTATTGGCCATGAAAGTTTGCACAGTCAAGGAATTTGCTTTGGCAGGAAGGTGCATACAATAAACATATAGTATCCTTAAATTTAAATATGTGGACTGTCTATACTAAATAGCTATACTATATAACTATACTATCTATACTAAAGTGGAATTATATTTAAAATAAAATATACAATAAAATATAGTTGCCTAATTTACAATATAAAAATACAAAAAATACAAATATGACAAAAAATACAAATGTACAAGATGCAGTAATGACAAAAAATACAAATGTACAAGATGCAGTAAAGTCAGTGTGAACCCTTGGCCTTGTTGAAGAGGCCAACAGCAGAAGGGAAGAAACTGTTTTTGTGTCGAGAGGTGTTGGTCCTGATGGACCGCAGCCTTCTGCCGGAGGGGAGTGACTGAAACAGGGAGTGTCCAGGGTGGGAGGAGTCGGCCACAATCTTCCTCGCTCGCCTGAGGGTCCTCGAGGTGTTTAGGTCCTCGAGGGTAGGCAGATTGCAGCCAATCACCTTCTCCGCAGTGCGGATGATAGGCTGCAGTCTGCTCTTGTCCTTGGCAGTGGCAGCAGCGTACCAGATGGTGATGGAGGAGGTGAGGATGGACTCAATGATGGCTGTGTAGAAGTGCACCATCATTGTCTTTGGCAGGTTGAATTTCTTCAGCTGCCGCAGGAAGTACATCCTCTGTTGTGCTTTCTTTGTGAGGGAGCTGATGTTCAGTTCCCACTTGAGGTCCTGGGAGAGGATAGTGCCCAGGAAGCGGAAGGACTCCACAGTGTTGACTGGGGAGTCACCCAGGGTGATGGGGGTGAGTGGGGCTGTATTCTTCCTGAAGTCCACAACCATCTCCACTGTCTTAAGAGCATTGAGCTCTAGGTTGTTCTGGCTGCACCAGGTCACCAGGTTGGCCGCTTCCCACCTATAATCAGACTCGTCTCCACCAGAGATGAGCCCAATAAGGGTGGTGTCGTCCGCAAACTTCAGGAGTTTGACGGATGGATGACTGGAGGTGCAACTGTTCGTGTACAGGGAGAAGAGCAGAGGAGAAAGGACGCAGCCCTGAGGAGATCCGGTGCTGATGGACCGGGAGTCAGAGACTTGTGTTCCCAGCTTAACGCACTGCTTCCTGTCAGACAGGAAGTCTGTGATCCACCAGCAGGTGGAATCAGGCACGTTCAGCTGGGAGAGCTTGTCCTGAAGCAGGGCGGGGATGATGGTGTTGAAGGCAGAGCTGAAGTCCACAAACAGGATCCTGGCGTAGGATGCTGGGGAGTCCAGGTGCTGTAGGGTGAAGTGGAGGGCCATGTTAACTGCATCGTCCACAGACCTGTTGGCTCTGTAGGCAAACTGCATGGGGTCCAGAAGGGGGTCTGTGATTGATTTGAGGTGTGCCAGCACTAGGCGCTCAAAAGACTTCATTACCACAGAGGTCAGGGCGACAGGTCTGTAGTCATTATGTCCAGTTGGCCTGGGCTTTTTGGGCACAGGGATGATGGTGGAGGCCTTGAGACAGGCTGGCACATGGCATGTCTCCAGGGAGGTGTTAAAGATGTAGGTGAACACCGGAGACAGCTGGTCAGCACAGTTCTTAAGGGTGGCAGGGGAGACAGCGTCCGGCCCAGCTGCTTTGCGTGGGTTCTGCCTCTTGAAAAGTCTGTTTACTTCACCTTCCTGAATGGAGAGTGACGTCACAGAGTTGGTGGGAAGGGGGGGGGAGGGAAGGGATAGTTCAGGGGATTCCAATTGTCTTTCAAAGCGACAGTAGAACTCGTTCAGGTCGTTGGCCAGGCGTGAGTCGTTAGTGGAGTGGGGGGCTCTGGGCTTGTAGTTTGTGATCTGCCTGAGCCCTCTCCAGACAGAAGCAGAGTCGTTAGCAGAGAACTGACGCTTCAGCCTCTCCGAGTACAGTCGTTTAGCCTCCCTCACAGCCTTGCTAAACCTGTTCTTCGACTCCTTGAATCTGTCCTTGTTCCCACTCCTAAAAGCGTCCTCTTTGTCCAGCCTCAGCCTTCTGAGTTTAGCTGTAAACCAGGGTTTGTCGTTGTTGTAGCTCACCCTGGTGCGTGTTGGTATACAGCAGTCCTCACAGAAGCTGATGTATGACGTCACAGCCTCTGTGAGCTCATCCAAACTATTGGAGGCAGTCATGAACATATCCCAGTCAGTGCAGTCCAAGCACGCCCGCAGATCCTCCATAGCCTCACTGGTCCACTGTTTCGATGTCCTCACAACAGGCTTACAGCGCTTTAGCTTCTGCCTGTATGCAGGAATCAGGTGGACCATGACGTGGTCTGAGTGACCCAGTGCTGCACGGGGGACCGCATGGTATGCTTTACTGATTGTAGAGTAGCAGTGATCCAAAGTGTTCCCTTCTCTGGTAGGACATTTGATGAATTGTCTGTACTTGGGGAGTTCTTGAGTGAGATTGCCTTTGTTAAAGTCGCCTAGCACAATAACCAAGGAATCCGGATTTTCATGCTCCACACACAATATCTGGCTAGCGAGCACACGTTGAGCCTCATTGGCGCTAGCCTGAGGCGGCATGTAAACGCCGACCAGTATGAATGAAGCAAACTCACGTGGCGAGTAAAAAGGTTTACAGTTTATAAAAAATGATTCCAGATCAGGAGAACAGTGCTGCAGGATCACTGTCACATCTTCACACCAGCCACTGTTAATAAAAAAACAGATACCACCGCCTTTCGTTTTGCCAGAGAGCAGGGAGTCACGATCCGCTCTCAGCAGTTTGAAACCTGCTAGCTGTAGCGCAGAGTCCGGGATCAGTTCACTCAGCCATGTCTCCGTGAAGCACAGAACGGAAGATGAATGAAAGTCTCTGTTTTTCCACCCCAGTAGCTGAAGTTCGTCCAGTTTGTTGCTCAGCGAACGCACGTTGGAGAGAAATATCCCCGGTAACGCTGTGCGTGTTCCGCGCCTGCGGAGACGCACCAGGGCTCCGGCACGTTTACCTCTTCTACGACGCTTCGCTGCTAGCACAAAGCCGAGGGTGGCCTTGACTATAATTCCCACTAATTCTGCCGCTGGAAGCAGAAAAGTGGGAAATAAATCCGCAGGAGTTGTAGACCTAAAGTTTAGCAATGTTTCTCTTGTCTCTTGTCACAAAGTTCATCATTTTACAGTTTCACAGTCAATTCGACATCTAAAAAGTCGAGCAGGGCAGCTTTCAAGAGATATGGGAATTCTGCTTTTAGCCAGCTGGTTAGCCAGCACATTATTTTTGTGATTTGTTTAAACTGGCAATTTGAGTGTGAGACTGCGTCCCCATTAGCCTCACTTAGACTCGTCGCTCACTGGCAGTGTGCACAATGTTGTATTTCACTCCAGAAACGTCAGAGAGGACTGCCTAACGTAGATACGAGCCTGCTGAAGATAGCCAGCATATTGGATTTCTTTAACCGAGCCTGTCTCATTACTCATTTTCCTGAGAAAGCGACCTCCGTTAGCCAGGCTAGTTTTGCCCGATCACTTGGTCAGGCTATTTAAAGCTATGGGGGTCAAGTGACTTTTGTGCATTGACAAGTGAAATGTAAATGTACTCGTCCAAAGGACAAGTGCCTCAAAAAGTTAATGTCAAGCCCTGTAATCCAGTGAACAGAGATATATGATGACCTGATCGACACTCCAAGTGTATTATACCCGGGAGAAGTTCGTCTTTTGCAACCCACATGCGCAGTTGAGCCAGCTTGACAGTCGTGTGACGTAGGTTTGAAAGTGGTCTATAGGTTATACCGTGACGTTATCCTTAGGACGTCTTTGGACGTTATTAACACACAAGGTCACACAATTTTGTCAATTATTTCTAAACTCTTTGGTTGGTTATGATACAATATTATGTAAAAAAAATATATATATATATATAATATAAAATACAAACTTTAGCTCTACTATCTACAGTATGTATTTGTATGTTTATCCAACGTGAAATAGCCATATCGAAAATGAATGTATATTAATTTCTAGCCAATTTTAGTTGGCACTGGTTTTCTAAGTCGGCTAAATTGAGACGTTGTATCGTCTTAATTTGTAGCTACTACTAGTTAGCTTGCTAACAATGTCATCGATAGCACTAACGCTAGCTCTAAATAGGATGCCTACACACTAGTGATGTCGTCCCTTTAAGTATACAGAAAATACAAAACAGCTGAAGCTACTTTTGGACAGGTGAAGGCTACAGCTCTAGTCAAGTAGCTCTAGAGTAGCAAGCTACGATTTGACAGTTAGACTAGAGCTACAGTAGGCCTACGTAGCTAGTACAACAATGAACCAAGACGTTTTGCAAGAAAAGTATCAGAATGACAGTTATCTGTCATTACCATAGACATATATACGTCTATGGTCATTGCCACTTAACGTCATTGTTGTCCTGGTTACGAACTCAGACGCACATGATCTCTTAGTTATTGTTGCTACGTCGGACAAATGTTCAAGATGAGTTAGATGAATGATTAGATATCTGGGTACTGAAAGTCAGGGAAGCTTTCCGTTTCACTTGTTACGGTCATAAACATAACTCCAGGAGCATTATTATGGAGCTAGAAAGCTGACAAACGTATCTGAATTTGAATATGAAAGATCTGAAATATTTGTATGTCGAATTTCATAAAACTGAAATATTTTACTGTTGAATATATAATGTCTGAATTATTTGTATGCCGAATTCAACAAACCTGAATAATTTTGTTCCAGAAATACACATTTCTAAAATTCAGATTGCGGAAATTCAGATTGCTTAAATTCAGACTGCGGAAATTCAGATTTTGTCTAAACTAGGCCAAAGGTGAAACAGCTTGCTTTCACAGGGAAAAGTAGACAATTTCAGAACGACCAAATTTTACCTTAGAACAAAAACTAAGAGTTGCTCGTTGGAGGAAAAGTATGGAGCCCAATCGAGGTATAGTGCATATGAAACTTGTAAAAACCTGTGTCTTCTCCTCTGCCAAAATCGGCAGTTACTGTAACCAAGTGATTCAAGACAGAGTCGGAGGGCGGCGGAGACCGATGGAAGACGCCGAACAACTGGAAGCTGTAGCCTATATATTTATGTTTCTGTTCTGTTGTTATCTTTTCTGTGTGGGAGTTCTTTTAAGAGCTTGATGGCATCAACATCCATCCTGATATAAAATCATGAACTTGAATTGTGTCTCTTCATTATAATACCCAAACAGAAAATCCAGGTTGAATCAAGTAACGGTAGCTAGCTACTATTGCTAATAGCCAATTTTGGGTGATCAAGCATATTGTTTTTCATTGTCTCCTATTCCTATCAAAGTCAATGTTCAGCCTATAGGCTATGTTCATTTGCTAAGTGACATTTCAGATCGGTTATAGATAGTGAAATAGTTTCTGTCTGAGAGATCGGACATAGTAGGCTAGTTAACAGCATAGATATAAAGGCGTTATATATCTATGGTTAACAGCATATATCTGTAGTGTGGCTGGGTGGTGCAGCTTTGATTAATCGTCCACACATCGTCTGGAAGTCAGTTTCGATCAAATACCAACGATCTACATCTTGCCGACTTATCTTCTACACATCAGGCCGACGTCGGCAAGACTTAGAGCTGTGTGCTATCTGGGTCTTCTTCCAACTAGAAACTCTTAGTCTTAGTTTGTTCTTAGGTAAAGTTTGGTCGTTCTGAAATCGTCTACTTTTCCCTGTGAAAGCAAGCCGTTTCAGCTTTGGCCTAGTTTCGCGTATAAACTGCACGCAAGAGGAGTAACGTGGTCCCGGTTCTTGGGACACCACCGGATAGAAAATCAGGAAATGACGTACACGAATGAAGAGAGTTGAAGAGAGAAATAACATCACGTTGGTGATGTGGGACGCCACTGAGCTCACCACAAATGTCCATCTAGATGTGCTCCCAAGGCCCAGCTGGCCACTGCAGTGGCTGAAGGGGAGGAGCCGGTGGGGGGGCGGTCTTTCCACTCACCAGGC
Organism: Mallotus villosus; assembly: GCA_903064625.1. Lineage (NCBI taxonomy): Eukaryota > Metazoa > Chordata > Actinopteri > Osmeriformes > Salangidae > Mallotus > Mallotus villosus. The sequence goes on along the minus strand of CAEFZP010005560.1, from coordinate 94,330 downwards.
AGGCTGTGCAGTCTCTCACCATAGCCTCCACATCGCCATCTATTCCTGGCCACCAGACCACTTCCCGGCAGCGCTGTTTGACCTTGACGATGCCGAGGTGGCCTTAATGGGCCATGGACAGGACACGTGACTGTAAGGCGGAGGGTATGACTGTGCGATGGCCCCTTGCAAGGCAGTGGTCGCTCCAGCAAAAAAGTTCATCTTTAAACCGGCGGAAAGGCGCCAGGCTGTCTGGTAGGCCAGAGGCTGAAGGCCAGCCGGAGTGGATGAAAGTGCGGAGCTGTGAGAACACTGGGTCCTGTTAGGAGGCCTGTTGGAGCTCTTGAAGAGACACTATTGCCTCAAGAGGGGAGTGGAGGAGCTGAATGAGGTCCAGGTCGCTGTTGTCTGGAGTCGGCTCCACAGCTGTAGGTGGCGTGGAGCGTGACAGTAAGTCCGCCACCACATTCTCTCGCCCCGGTGTGAACTGCAGTGTGAAATTGTACTGGTGAAGTCTCTCATACCAGCGGTGGATGCGCAGAGGCCTGTAAGCGCTTGGTGGTCCGTACGTAATGTGAATGAACGGCCATACACATACATATTCCACTGCTCACATGCCCAGACACAGGCCAGGGCCTCTCTCTCCCCCACGGAGTACTTCTGCTCCGCTGAATTAAGAGCTCGGGAGGCAAAAGCAATAGGGCGCTCTTTGCCGTTGTGAAGTTGAGACAGCACAGCCCCCACTGCGTAGTTGGAGGCATCACAGGTGACCAGCGTCGGGCTGGGTGGTTCGAAGTGGGCGAGTACTGGTGGTGCGATGAGCTGGGCCTTCAGCTGCATGACCGCATCTTCGCAGGCAGGGGTCCATGCCCATTGGGCGTCTTTTTTAAGGAGCAGCCGGAGAGGGGCAGTGGTGGAGGAATACTGGGGAAGAAAACGCAAGTAATAGGTGGTCATGCCAAGGAAGGAGGCAATGTGGGCAGGGCTGGAGGGCATGGGCAGCCGTTGAATGGCCTCCACGTTAGAGTGAAGTGGGCTGAGGCCTTCTGGGGTCAGGCAAAACCCCACAAACTCCACTTCGGACGCGGAGAAGATGCATTTCTCTCCATTCAGTGTGAGGGCATGGGAGGCAAGCGTGTCAAGCACCTGTGTGAGACGTTGGTCGTGGATGGCAGTCGTTGATCCGTGTACCACTATGTCGTCCAGGAATATCACCACCCCTGGGATGCCAGCAAAGATGGTGGACATTATTTTCTGGAAGCAGCTAGGGGCAGAGCATAGACCAAAAGGTACCCTGGTGTAGCGGAAGACGCCTACGTGTGTGACGAAAGCGGTGAGGTTACGGCTGTCAGGGTGTAGAGGTACCTGCAGATAGCCTTGGCGGAGGTCAAGCTTAGAAAAGATCTTGGAGCCGTAAAACTGAGAAGTCAGTTCCTCTGCCGTGGGCAGCGGGTATTTGTCGGGCACAACAGCCTTGTTCACCGCCCTCAGGTCCACACACACACGCAAACCGCCTGACTTCTTCTTTGCAATGACCAGATTAGAAATCCAGGGCGAGGCGTTGACTGACTCAATGATGCCTATTTCCAACAGCTTTGTCAGCTCTGCTGTGACGTCATCGCGTAGTGCCAGGGGAATGCGGCGGAGAGGCTGTATGACCGGGTGTATGTCCTTACGGAGGAGAGGTTGATGGGTGAAAGCTGAGATGCAGCCTAGGCCAGAAAAGAGTGCTGGCCATCGCTGTTCCCATGGTGAGCTGACCTGGTGAATTGTTGCTCCACAACTGTCCATGAACGTGAAGCCCAAGCTGGTGATGAGGTCCAGCCCCATAAGGTTAGCTCCATGCCGTGCCACTTGAAAAGTGAAGGTAGCCAAGGATGCTTTGCCATGGCGCACCGAACAGCTGAGGGAGGCCACTAAGTCGATCTTGGAATTGCCATATCCACGGAGAACAGCCGAAGGCGTCTGCAGCGCGATGTGGGGCAGGAAGCACTTGACTGTGGACCAGTTGAGGAGTGATAAAGCCGCTCCAGTATCCAGCAGTAAAGGAACACAGACCCCATCTAGTTCCCCTGTGCACGTCTTGAAGGACACTCTTGCAGAGCTGACCGAGTGTATGGGTGTTGGGGCTGATGAGCTAGTCCCCAGCCTGTCGTGGGCCTGTCCGTGGGCCTAGCACGAACGGCGCAGAGCGACAGACTTTGGCGAAGTGGTTCTCTCTCCCGCAGCACTGGCAGACTTTTCCCTTGGCCGGGCATGTTGGGGCTCTGCTCGTGTGTGAAGAGGAGCCACAGTTGCCACAGCTGCGACGTGGCTGGCTAGGTGTGCAGGCTGTGTAGTTAATCCCTGGGTCCGTGTCTGATGACGCAGGGCTAGGTGAGCGCTCAGAATCCTCCACATGCTGTGTTAAGGCGGGCTGAGAGAAACCGCGGGAAGCTAGTTGTGATGTCAGCTCGGTAGCTTTTTCGATCTGCAAGGCTATTCTAAGAGTCAAATCATCCGGTGACATAATTAGCTTTTCCCGAATTTTGGGGTGGGTTGCGTGTTCTGCAAGCTGGTCCCTTATCATCTCCTGCTCCATTTCACCGAATTTACAGAAAACTGCTAAGCTGCGGAGGTCGGCTACATAATGCTGAACTGACTCACCCGCTTTTTGCTTGCGCTGCCGGAAGACTATCCGGCGGAGAATTAGTCTGTGGAGCTGCAAAGTGTGCTTCGAGTAGTTTTGTAGCTTCCTTGTACTTTTTTGACTGACCCAGGGTTCTGAATATGCGCTGTCCCTCGGTACCGAGGCAATGAACGAGTAGTGCTCTCCGTCGCGGGTCGCTAGCTTCCTCCAGTCCGAGAGCTGCGAGGTATGTTTCGAACGACTCTAGCCAATGGATCCACGGTACCAGAGGCTCGCCTGGTAGTGAAAGGAAAGGTGTAGGTGGTGGGAGTGAAAACTCCATCCTCGTCGCCAATGTTGTATGTGAAAGCACTACACGAAACAGGAGAGCCGCATCGATTCAACCGTTTACTGAAACTCATTCCAACTGCCACACCGACCGGAAACACGTCGTTACATCAAAATACAGGCATGTTATCAGAATAAGAGCATGCCGTGAAACCCTGTCATGGAGACATAACAGTCTCTGCACCCCCTCATACAGTATTGCAATTGTGACCACCAACTTCATACACATAGCTAACTAGCTAACCAACATTGTATTTGATAGTAGCTCGCACGAGCATCCTTAGACCTTCTATACTTACGTATACGTTGCTACAATTGTTGTCATAATTTCCGGAGATTCGGAGATTCAAGTAAGCAGACTTTAATTTTGGAAAACCAGACGCTGATTGAGCCAAACCAGGCGTTAATTCGTGTGGTTTGCTAGACACGTCTCAAAAAAAGCACGCGTTTATTTAGACGCGTGCTTTGAACGTGTCACGTGACACGGTTCAATTAGAGGCGGAAAAGACGCCGACCTTGTATGCAAAGACAGCGTTAATTACGCGTGGTTGGCACACGGTGACGACTTAATACTTGCCCCTTCCATACGGGTGTGCTGCTGGTCGCGCTGTCACGGTTGGACTGTTCTAACGCATGCCCCCCTCAATGCCTCTGCTATGAGCACTCGGAAGTTAAATTACATTGTTGAGTTTAAGTGAACACATTCAGTTTAGTTTTGCACTATAGGCTACGTTTTACTAGGTAATATGCATTTTATACTTTGTATACAATAAATATCCATAAAATGCATAAATGTGACTATAAATGAAGGTTGAGAAATGTATTCTGCATTTGGTATGCGAAAGTTATCAGGACGTCGCAAGGGAACGTCCCGAAGACGTCGGAAACAAACGTTCCCTGAATGTCCCCTAAATGTTATGAGGACGTTATATGGACGTCCCCGGTACCTTTGGAACCCTACAAAAAGACGTAATGGGACGTCACGTTCCCTTGCGACATCCTAATAACTTTCGGGGACGTTCATTTGGTTAGCTGGGTATGTTGTGGTGCTACTTAAGGGGGTGGAGAGGGGTAGAGGAGAGTATAGGAAAATGTAAAAAGATAAGAGAAGGAAGGATGTGGTGGAGTAAAAGAGAGGTGGGGAAAGGAAGACACAGGAAAAGGAGAAGAGAGGGGAACAAAGGAGAGCATAACTGTTACATCATCAACATTCTCTTCTCAGTGTTTCAATCATGTTGTATGATTGTAATGATCTTGATAGAGCTTCTTTTTTAGTAGCAAACCTTTATGCTTAGTTAGTTTTCTTCGGTCTCTTTGAACAGCACTCTTGTTTGTCTAATCAAGATGATGTAGTCAGATAGGCGGCTATGGAAAAGCTTAAAGGGTAATTAAATACGATGAAATACGAGCAGTGTATACCAACTTGGAGGACTCATTCCAGACGGAGATAATGTTGAAAAATGCAATTGCGTGAGGGTTATCTGAGTTTTCCTAAAACAGTTTAATTTGGGAATACAAAGGCTGATCTTGGATCTGTGTGGTAGATTTAGAGAGGGAGGGGTCGGTGTGTGCGCGAGGGAGGAAACGAAAGGGGACACGGGGGGAGAAAAAAGTTATTCCGTTTTCTGCTGAGTTTGACACGCTAACCATCTTTCGCTCTCACTAGTTACTACAGACTGGCTCAAAGAAGAATATTTTCTCATTCTACAATTTTGGAAAAGAGTGAGACAGTTTAATGGAAGGGCATTGACGTGCTTGTATTATGTCTGCATGATCATTGTTAGATGTTTCATGGTAAGGATTAAGTGGAATCGCCTGGAAGACCTGGATTTCGATGTTAAAGTGAAGGCGGTTTTGCCGTTACGTCTCTCCTCCGGTATTCACTATGGGCCGGTAGTATGGACTTCACAGACCACGGAGAGGAAGAGCGCGTCGCGGCAGTTCGGAACTTCCTATAGCTTCCCCGCAAAGGAATAAAAGTTCAATGACAAGCGGATCGAGGATTGTAGTTGTTTAATTAAAAAAATATTGCAGTCAATTTTAGTTAGTGTGAAGGGATGGCTGGATTGGTATTCTTCATAGTACTGTGCGGTCTGACGTTTTTTGGAAATGTAAGGAGCAAGTCCTACCCGCAACGCTACAACCTGTATGCTGGACAAACCCAGGCCCAGGCCCAGATACAAACCCAGAACGGCGCTCGGGCGGCAAGCAGACACAGGTATTACACACACTCACATGTGCGCGCGCACGCTGAGAGACGCCAAAGGTCCGTCAGCTAACATCTTGCAGGACTTCATGTGTTAATGTGTTGTACACGTCAAAGCTGATCATTCTCAGTTTTGTAATATCCTTACCATACAGCTGTATGGGTTTCTTTTAGTTCTCACACAAGTAAGGAATGCCCCACTCCCATCCTATAACTGAGATTAGTTTGTGTATTCATGCACACGGTTTTTACTGACCATAAGAAATTTGTCAATTTGAGATTTTAGAACCAAGAAGTGTAGACTAAACACTTGCTGTCTTAGGTTTGCGGTGTGAGAAGGGACAAGAGAGAAAGGGAGAGATAGAGCAGAGAGGATGAGAGGGTTAAAGGAAGGGGGTAGTAAATGTAACACAGATGAAAATGCCTTCTCTCGTCCAAGTGTTCCATCCATCCAGGAGGGGCAAAAGAACAAAAGTTGTCTCACAAACACACACATTCTCTCTTTCTCTCTGTCTGCCTGATGTGACGTGTTGTCCCCCCTATTGCTGCGGTGATGCAATGCCATGCACTGTAAAGTGGGCCTGCTGTTTGAGTACAGTCGAGTAGACTACAGGAGTGTAGAGCAGAGCATTGTAGACAGGGCAGGACAGAGTACAGGACAGTGTAGGGTAAATTTAACTAGTGTATCAGTGCATTAAGAGTGTGTTAAGGGAGCAGTTGATTGAGTCTGTGTGCCTGTCTGAACTCTGTTATAACAGATGTCGAAAGCATTCCACAAGGAATATGTGTGTGTGCGTTTTGTGTATGTCAGTACTAGAAACAATAATTAAATGTGTTTGTTGTTTCTGTCTCATTGATAACTGAGTAAATTGAGTTGAACTAGTAATGCAGTTAAGTCTAGTGTCTATAATGTAGAGTAGTTAGACTGGTGATGCATGCATCATATATAGCATTCTTCAAAACCACAATCAATACAATCAAATCTAAATAAAGCAACACTTTCATCAGGAACATTTTCATTTTTTTTTCTTTCTGAAAGATAAACTTTGCAAAGCATTGGCCTCAACTCTCTTCAGGTCTGCCAAAATATTTGAACAATAAAGTCTCTCTCTCTCTCTCTTTAGCTATAGATACAGTAACATACACTATGTTACTAACATACACTATGTTACTGGTTACACGCACGCAGGGTTTAGCTGAGACTGATAGGTCATTTAATTAAGTTGTTAGTAGACCAAGTTGTTTTCACACGCACTCACGCCACAAAACCAATTTCTCAGGCCTAAACATTTTCTGATTTTGAGCCGAGACAGCTTCGTTCCTTTTCAAACTCCCCGACGATAGATGGCGCTAAGGAGTGCATCTGTAACCCTATTCGCTGCATAGACATCCTATTTACCCCAAAGAGTCCCGAAGTTAGCAACAGAGGAAGATTTTCAAAGAGACACAACCGCGGGAGAAACTCAGGAGGAACAGAGACTAAGGTATGTTAATGACACACGTGAAACTCACGTGAAAACTCACCTGGTGGGGCGGGGGAGTGAAGCTTGTGAACACTCAGCTGGGGGAGGGGGCTGGTCGTGTATTGCATGCCACACTATCTGATCAAAATGACAGTTCTCTCTACAGTCAGAGCTCGCGCAAGAAGGTGGAACGTACGGGAAATATCCTTTCCAAAACTTGTAAGGGCGTGATAGTTTGTGAAAGACCCAGAGAAACATGAATATCCGATGAGGCTAAATCCTGGACAATTTTGGAATCCCTGCCGGACTCATTTAGGTCTCGAAAAGAGTCTGGGTAAAAGAGGACGTCTGGTCACCTTATCTTATCTACTACCCACAATAGTAAAGCTTTTTTGCAGCAGCAACAGCATTTTAATCATAGTTAAATGTTTAACAACTGGACGTGAACGCCACTAATGGTGTGCAATGTAGTCTCACAATATCGATCAAAACCTTCAAACACATGATGCAATAAATCCGATATGTTGGCTAGATGTAGCATGACTTTATATACTATATAATGGTTCTGACTCTTTTTAGCAGCATTTTACAAGTGAAAGATTACAGTACATGTTACGCCACCGGTCACTCAACCAGTCGTGTGTCGGCTGGGCCAGAGCCATATAAAAAGAGAGTTGCGACACTTCCACAGACTTCCATTGTAATCGAAGAATGCGGAAGTGAAGCGTGTCTCACGCGACCTATTATTCCAAACATTGTATTTTCCACCGTTCAACCCCATTCATTTTCAGTATTTCTGGAGCAAGTTAGCTGGTAAATTGATCAAATTACTGCATTTTTTTCATATTTCAACACATTAGTGGACTTCTTATCAATTGTTATTAGTAGTATTTTATATAGCCAGCTTTAGTTAAAGTTTATCGTAAGATATACTCTCAAGTAAAATCTTGAAGTATCAACCTACAACACAAAACTATTCAAATCGCTAAACACTCAGGTCAGGTGAGCAATTTGCAATCAGGACTGCAGCATAAAAAGGGCCTTGGGCCTCTGTTTTGTTTGGTGAACAATGGAGAACTTAGAACGTATTGACAAGGAGAGGGGTAAGAGTCAGAGGAGGAGGAGTAGGAGGACAGAGAGAAGGAAGGGGAGGAGGAAGAGTAGGAGGAGAACAAGGATGAGGAGGAGGACAAGGAGGAGGAAGAGGAGGAGAAGGACAAGGGAAAGAAGAAGGAGGAGGAGGAGAAAGAAGGAGAACGGTTGTCTCTAATGAGATTCGGGCCACTGTGGTAGACCATGTGCTCAACCATGGTTTGAGCATGAGGGAGGCTGGCCAGAAGGTCCAACCAAGTCTCAGCCGCTTCACAGTTGCTGCCATCATTAGAATCTTCAGGATGGAGAACAAGTACGAAATCTATTTGCCTTGTGTACTGTAATACTGCATATCAATAGAATACAGTGTGCTCACAGTATTTGTATTTTGCAGGACTGAAAGAGAACCACACCATGGAGGAAGAACACACTTTCACAGCCAAACAGGAGACTGAAACTTGCTATCACACTCCGACAAATACAAACTACATTCAGGAACGTCCAGACCCTCAGCCTGTTCTCTGTGTGTATCAAAATAAAACTTTTTTTGCTGCATATTTGTGTGCTATTTTATGTTTGACTATGAGAAAAGTAGGCCTACACTGAGACATTTTACAAAAGGAGAAATGACTCATTCTCCATAGTCATTGTCATTCATATGGTGTGTTCCATTTCTATAATTGTGTTTTCAATTTTGCACTGCAATGTGCTGTGAATGCTTGGTAGTGTGTACTGTTGTGTCATTTGAGTTCCATTTTGTGAACAGAGATTTGATGGCAAAGAATAATCAGTGTCAGGTTTAGCATTTTGTGTGTGAGGTTGTGTGTGAGGCTATCTTTTCTTTGGCTTAGCTGGTAGTGGTCGCGCTTGGGATGCCAGAGGTGGCAGGTTCGACCATAGACATAATATAGAGTAGACGCTGCATCGAACGCTACTGCCTACTGGCGCTGACGATATTTGGGTGACGAGATTTGGGGCCCCCATCTTGGAACGGGCAATCGCTCCACTCAGTATAATCTGTTTGGCTGGGGCAATGAGCTGTCAGCTCATTTAATTAATCATACTGAACTGAATACCGATCTGATTTTCACACGGTTTGCTTTGCTGCAAAGGTCATACATGTATCTATGATACAGGACCTGGTTATTGTTTTCACAAAATACAACCAATAGTATGGTAATGTCTTACAGTAGGGTTGCAAAGGGGCGGAAAGTTTCCGGGAAATTTCAGGAAAGTTTCCACGGGAATTTTGGCTCAGGAATTTGGGGAATTTTGGAAAAAAAATCTGCCAACGTTTTTTTGCAAAAGCATATAACAGGGAACTTTAATGTAGTTGAGAACAAGTCTATGCACGCCTAGCTCAGCTGGACCCAGAATGCAGCTAGTTGGAAACATTGTCTGCCAGAAACATAAACGTAAACATAAAACGTTCTGTTGTTTTTGAAAGTCATCAGTGTTGCGTCTGAACGTTTCAGCCCTATGCCTGGCAAGTGTGTTCGTTATTGCAAACAGATAGAGATTTCAATTATAGCTTGCAACATATTGAAATACATTTTTGGAGCTGTGAACTTAGTTAAACATTTTGAATTATGAACTATGAACTGAACTATTTTATTTTTAAATTTGTGAACTATGAACTGAATGTAGAAAGTGAACTTTCCCAACACTGTTTGTCATTACCTAGCATATTGATTACTTGGTAAACTGAAGCCATGTTAATTTTAATACCAAGTTTATTTATATACAGTAGACTACATTTTTACAGCAGTGAGAGTAGGATGTCTGTATGTCCACACTAAAGTACACCATCACCTCGATTATTCACGGCTTTCGGGGTCTATCAACAAGCGCGAGAGTTGGGCAACTACTAACAAAATGTCAAAAAGTCAAAAATGACATTTTTAAAAGTTGTATTACAAATGTTTGCATGCATGTCTGCTTATGACAAGGTAAATACAGTTAAATTACCCCAACATTTCCAGTTAATTCCTGTTAATTCCCGTTTATTCCCGTATATTCCCGTTACTTCCCACGGAAAGTTTCCAACTTTGAATATTCCCGGAATTTTGCAACCCTAGTCTTACTTGTGAAAAGGAATCCCCCGAGCCCTGTTTGCGATTGTCCATCGATTTGAGCAGGGCTCTGTTCGAAAACGCTTAAAATGCGTCCTTCCTTCCTTCCTTCCTTCCTTTTAAGACAGCGAGGTCTGTTCGAAAACGCTTAAAATGCGTCCTTCCTTCCTTCATTCCTTCCTTTTAAGACAGCGAGGTCTGTTCGAAAACGCTTAAATTTATCTTCCTGTCTAATAAGATACCAGAGCCTGTTTAAGGAGAGCCTTGCGACTCATCATTAAGCCCCATTGTACCGAATTTTGTTGCAGTTCCTCCAGAGTTCCACTGGGAGTGATCGCGGTCGAGTGCAGAATGAATGGGAGTCTATGGAGCTAAACGGCTAAATTTGCCTCTTTCACCTGATTGTCGTTGAGAAATCTCAGATTTTATTGTAGTTTTCGCATGTTCAACATGGATTATAGGTCAAAAATTGGATGAACGAGTACTTATGTCCCTTAGATTTCTTACAGGGTGAGTCGTTGTTGCCCGTAACACGCTAGCATTCTGCTAATGATGCTGATTGGTTAATGACTGACGGATTACGACAGGAGATCCCGCTTAATGGCATCCGAAACGGAACCAGAATGTCAGAGCCCTTCTACGTGCATTCTCTGAGAATGTTAAGGTGGACTTTTTCGCCCAAGTAATTTTTTTGTCCGCAGCAACTTTTTGGGGGGGTTGCTGGCACTTTTATTTGACTTTATTTGACTATAGTTTTGAATGTACTGGACATTTACATGGCAAATAAATTTAATTTCAGTCCTTGTTGTGTCATTCTTGTATTCAGTAATACAGGATACATGGTACAGTATTGCCACCTTAAAATAAATAAAAACAGCCAATGTCCTGCTCAAAAGTGATACATATCAATACAAATTAGAAAAATAAGAAAATGCCTCGCAGATGTGCAATGATAAATTGTTCAAATAGTGGGAAAGAGTTATCCTACTTCTCATTTCCCAAGGACGAAAAAAGGTAACGTATGTGTTCCTATGTTAATTGCCAAAGCCTACCTGAAATTACGGGGTTCATATGGGAGGGAAAGTTGGCTAAATGCGAAGTGGGCTAATGTCCAACTCAGCCAATTTGCAAGGGCTACCACCGATAGCAATGATACGTGTTGGGCTCTTCCCTTACTCGATAACTGCATACAAATGGTTTTGTTAATATATTTAAATACGGTAAATACTTCACTGAATCACCCTCTACAGACTGAATGGGTTTCTTAAGAGCTACCCAATATGTGGCCTGATGACCTTGCATAGATGGAAGTCTACACCATATCACTTAATCCTAAACAAAATTGATGTATGTCGTGGGGAAAGTTCTATTCGCACTGTGTAGATCTGAATTGTCAAGAGATGCGGTTTCAATATTTTATTTAGTTTGTACAAATTAAGAATGAACAGAGTACTCTGGACCCGTCATAGTGAAAGACATGCAGATGTACCTACACGTCGTTCGAGAGTGGTCCAGAACAAAGGAAACATCTCCCTTTTATGAAACAATGTCAATAATCAATCAACACAGTGGACAACATTTCTAACACGTGTAATAACAGAGAGAGCGGGACCTGTGTTGACATAGCTCGAAAGAAAAGGAAGAGACCCTAGCCCGTCTACGTATATATTAGACAGCTTACCGTAAAGCAGTATCTCTGGTCGTAAAATGTGTATGACGTCACTGACATTTTAAAAAGTCTTTTTAGAACACAAAAACGACTTCAAAAAAATCTAACACCCAGCAGTTAGTACTTTTTTTGCCTCCCCTTTCGAATTCCAAATTCAAATTACTAGAAAAAAAAATATATCCTGAGAAAAGTGGATTTTTAGGGGTATTTATTTTTATTTATTTCACCTTTATTTAGCCAGGTAGGCTAGTTGAGAACAAGTTCTCATTTACAACTGCGACCTGGACATTCATTCAACATTTATACGCTGCATGTCTTTATGATGGTGGGGGAAACCGGAGTACCCGGAGGAAACCCACGCAGGCACGGGGAGAACATGTAAACTCCACACAGAAAGGACCTGGAACGACCGGGGTTCGAACCAGGGACCTTCTTGCTGTGAGGCGACAGTGCTAACCACTGAGCCACCGTGCTGCCCTATATAGCTCCATAGACCTCCATTCATTCTGCACTCGACCGTTAGCGCTATCATATGGAACTAGTGTGGAACTGCAACCAGTTCAGAACCCGGAAGTATCCCGAGAGTGGGAGTTCTCTTAGATTATACATTCTCTGAAGATACCTTAAAATACGTCACATAACGGTCATTTTTTAAGAGAGCATCTGAGCTGCCTTGCTGTCTTATTAATGTCTTAATGGCGGCACGTATTACCCATAAGTCTGTGCGCCAGAACCCAAATCAGAAATTTTCTAAAAAAGATGGCGGAACGAAATACCAAAGTTCACATCAAAAGTGTTCATAAATGTACTTTCCTTTGCTCTTTTTGCTCTCTTTTTTGAAAAGTTACCGAGAAATAAACAGTGTACTATTTAATTATGCCATGATTGATTAACAAAAATAGTCTGAATTCGTTAACGAGGTATAAATTAGCCAGGTCGCTATGGTAGCTGTTTGTTAACGGCGTTGCTAACGTTAGCTCCGGTACAGTATTTATCTGTATTTAATGCAAGATAGTGAAGAAAGTGAACGGTTGTTTATGATGTGAAATTGTAAATGTGCACTGTAAGTGCACACAAAATGTACTGTAAAAATAACCTGCTATTTAAAAATATATCAGGGTGTTTTAACTGTCAGTTGGTTGCTGTTAACTGTCATAGCTAGCCATGTACACGCAGCGCGATGACGTACATCCTGTCTAACTAGGCTGTTCGAAAACAACGGTTTTTAAGATACCTTAAAGAGAAGAGAGCTGTCTAGTTATACAGCTGTCTAGTAAGACATCAAGGATTAAGACAGCTGTCTAAGTTTTCGAACACAGCCCAGGTATATGATGCACAGTGCTGGCATCTTGTTTATTCTGATGCTACGCAACTAGGAATTTGCCCTGTCCAAGATGGCGGCCGCATTTCTCGCAGCCAGCAGCCAATGCGGCGTCTACTCTTTATTATGTCTATGGGTTCGACTCCCGGTGGGAGCAACCATTGGCCATGAAAACCCTCTGATGGAGCAAGACTGTTACATACAACTGGTGCCATCAACACACAACGCACGAGGACTGCTACGAGAGGGAGAGGAGTGGGGAAAGGGAGAGGAAGACAAGTACCAGGACAAGGGAGAGGAAGACAAGGACCAGGAAAAGGGAGAAGAGTGGGGCAAGGGAGAGAGAGAGGAGTTATAATGTGTGGTGGTGCTCAGAGAAGGGCTAGAGCTAGGGTAATACCGTAAATGGCAGCTATATTGCATATTTCTGTTGCAATTAAATGAAGCCTTTGCTGCAGCAATCATGTTTCTGTCTTCTTTTTTTCAATACAGTAACCGTACGTACATTCTATAAAGCTACTGTTACGGTCGTCGTTGTCTAGGGGGATTATAAAGCTAAAACCGATGTTAAAGCTAACAGCGGCAGGCCCAGACAGGTGAAAAGTGGAAAGAGAAGACTGGAACACTCACCCCAGCCAGGTAGACTCCCACCCCGGTCTCTGGGACAGCCCAAGCCGCCGTTTCGTTCGGCGAACAGCACGTTCGCGGGTTGGTAGTTGATCAGTTTGTGTGTATATATCGGTACATTAAGCATGGCGTGTGCAAAAGAAAGACGGATCGGCAGCAGCAGTGGGGAAACAGAAACCCAGGGGCAACCGGTCGGCATCGAGGGTGATGTCCACTGACAACGACTCTGAAGGTTTCCCCCTTCTTTCCGCCATCCGGGAGTTCAAAAAGAATAAACCCCTCCCCTTAATTATCTGTGCCCCAATCAGGACACAGTCCCACTCCCCCTTCCAATCACCACCATGTGCAAGGCCACTAGTCTGAAAAAAAAAGTGTTTAAAAGTTACTCCCGAGAAAGGAATATAAACCTCCCTCTCACCCTGCCACTAGGCGTGCGCGTAACACTTATTCTCATTCACACTCACAATAACTTTTTTGTTATGAATTTCTGCAGCAAAAGAAACAAAATGCATCAGTTACTAAACCCAACAAAACAAAAATGTAGAGGCTTCAAAAGAAACTGCATTGCAAACACAATCTATAATCGATATACTGTGAGACCTGACACATATAAAAGAATGCCGTTTCTGTAATTCCATCTGATGTTAGGGTTTTTTATGACATTGTGCTATGATTGGCTAAATGTTCCTGTGGAAAGAGAACGTGTGTTAGTGTTTTGGTAGACATGGTGCAACTGTAGCCGATGTGTATCGGTGAAACTCACTACTCAGGTATGTAACAGGCCACCTGCATCAAGGAATTACTAGCTTTTCTTTGGCATAGTTGGTAGTGCTTGGGAAGTCAGCTTGTAGGTTTGACTCCTGGTCGGCGCAAACAGTGCCCCTGACGGAACTTGCCAATACACATCTGTTACATAATGTATAGTGTATTTTTGTGTTAGGACAATTAGTGTTTGAGTTTAGTTTACATTGTTTGATTTTGAACATGAAATTAACTGTTTTGCCAATTGTGTGTTGTAGGTGTGTTGGCGCGTTCAGAGTTTAGGAAACCTGTTAGAAGTATTGAAATAATTGTCATAGCGATTGTAAAATACTGTAACTGTTCACAAAATGGAACTTGTGTTTTCATTTGGTACGCACAGTCATATTTTCAAATGACACACACATACCATTCATTGAGTACACACAACTAAGCATTTGTCTGCACACTACCAAGCATTTACAGCACACTGAAGTGCAAAATTGAATTCATAGAAAAGGAACACACCGTATGAATGACAATGACTCTGGAGAATGAGCCATTTCTCCTTCTGTAAAATGTCTCAGTGTAGGCCTACTTTTTTCATAGTCAAACATAAAACAGCACACAAATATCCAGCAAAAAAAGTGTTATTTCGGTACACACAGAGAACAGTACAATACTGTAAACCGCCACCCCCCTTCACAAAAATGAATTAGGCATCACGCTTCCGGTTCCTGTCTGGCCAGAGGGCCTCAACCACACCTTTATGCGGTCTGTATTCCGGTTGAATGGGACCCTGTACACCTTTTTCATCCGCATGGCATTCCCGCTAAGAATACGGTCCAATGTAGAGAGGCTGACGGTCTGGACGTTCCTGAATGTATTATGGTCAGCCAGGATCCTAGTTTGTATTTGTCGGAGTGTGATAGCGTTGTTCTAACAAACCATATTTACAATTTCAGTCTCCTGTTCGGCTTTCTCCTCCTCCTTGTCCTCCTCTTCATATTTGTCCTCCACTCTTCCTCCTCCTATTCATTCTCTCTGTCCTCCTACTCCTCTACCTGCTACTCCTCCTCCCCCTTGTCCCCCTCCTTCTTGTCTTCCTCTGACCCTCACCCCTCTCCTTCTCTGCTTCAAAGTTCTCCATTGTTCACCAAACAAAATAGAGGCTCAAGGCACTTTTATTCTGCAGTCCTGATTTCAAATTGCTCAACAGACCTGAAAGTGTAGAGATTTGAATATTAGTTTATTGTAGGTTGATGCTTTGAGATTTTACTGTATGCAACACAGTGTGTGCAACAACTGAACATTGTGTGTAGTGTTTTGACAACAAGGTGATGTGTAATTGACATCAGAGTTTAAAGAAGGAAAGTCAGAGTCCCATGCAAATAAGGGAGTGTGAAGTAGTGCCAAATTGGGTCGAGCGATTGGTACATGAAGTGAACTGTGAGTGAGTGAGTACTGTAGTATCTCCATCTTTTAGGCGCATATTAGACAGAGTACCTGTGTGTAGCAAAAAAAGCAGCCCTACCTGATCGAAAAACGTTTTCCTCGTACCTAGATAAGTGTTACACCGACATGGAAACAGCTTAAAATGACAAAACAATCAGAATTCTGTTCATTAACTAAAGGTTACAGTGAATTAGAAATATATACATAATGTATGATATATGGTGCTAATTGCTTTGAAAGTAAGTTTCATGTTTACAGCTTAATGTCATGTTTAACTTAAAGTTAAGCTTTTGTGTTATGCACATATTGTTTGGTAACTAAAGAGTAAAGAATGAAAGAACATTTGTTACTAAAATGTTAAGTACTGGTATGTTTTAAAAAGCTAAGATGTTTTAAAAAGCTAAAGGCTAAACTATTCCAAGTTTGACTCTTATTTAATTATTTCCTTTCTGTTGTCTATCCGGTCAAGGTAGGATTGTAAGAAGTAATGAATTACATTACTTATTGAGTAATTCAATTACTTTTCAGAAAGAGTAATTACAAAAGTAATTTAATTACAATATTGATGAAGTAATTAGTAATTAATTACTTTTTTGAAGTAACTTACCCAACACTGCCCTTAACATAGGCCGACTGCAATTTTCTAGTGAGAATAGATTTCTTACTTATTCCCATTTCCGAATGTCCGCTAGATGCTATAGACCCCTTATCAGTCTACGTCACATAGCGTCACTCCCCGCTCTACTGCGCGTGTCCGCTGCAGAAAGAGACAAGAGCGACACGAGCCGCATACATTTAGAAGACGAATTGACCGCCAATGTTACTGTAAACAGCACGGTGGCGCAGTGGTTAGCACTGTCGCCTCACAGCAAGAAGGTCCCTGGTTCGAACCCCGGTCGCTCCAGGTCCTTTCTGTGTGGAGTTTACATGTTCTCCCCGTGCCTGCGTGGGTTTCCTCCGGGTACTCCGGTTTCCCCCACCATCATAAAGACATGCGTATGAATGCGTATGAATGTTGAATGAATGTTGGTGGTCAGAGGGGCCGTATGGCGCTGAATGGCAGCCTCGCTTCTGCACCACCGGTATGACTGGGTCTGAATGAATACTTGACTCTGTTAGCCCTTTGAGATCTTCGGATGAAAAGGGCACTATAAATTAAATTCATTATTATTATTATTATTGTAAACATAGTAGCCACTGTACTGACCACACGAGACAGGTATGACAGCTAGCTAGTTAGCTAATTTTGGGACAGAAATGGCAGAGATCAGTTACATTGGCAGCCTAAGTAGCTCGGACTGCATCGATTATCTCAACAAATTAGTAGTCTAAAAAACATCAACTTCAGCCGACCAAAGAGACATCTCATAGACTTGCCCAAAGTCCATCACGCGCAAACACCCCAAAACAAACCAGGTAGACAAGAGCGCAATGACGCGCTGCTCCTCTGTAAACTATTATCGACAGCCGTCCACAGGTGATTGAGTGACTGACAAATGTATCAATGGGATTTGCCGATGGGCAGGCCCTGCATCTGACTGGCCAATAGGCACATCCAATTGGTAATACAATTGTCAATCAGTGATATTGATACTATTATTGGGTAGCAGCAAAGGCAAATACTCTTATGACTATACACTTACAAACCCTCTTTAGTGCACTAAGATATGTCCACATATGTCCTGAACATGATTGTCTGTGACATAACTGTAGGCATCCAGTGTCGTGTGGGACTTCAGGCTCTCTTGGGAATAGAGATGTGTGTCTCGATCAGGTATAAATGGATGTCCGGACACGGAAGTCGTCGGGGCCATTTCTTCTCATCATTTATCTACTCAACTGCCGGCAACGCGTATGGGTCATTAAGACGTATCTCGTTCAATAGTGTTAATGTTTCCGCATAACCAATGTTATCACTCGCTGATAAACTGTTTTTAGTAAGCTGACAACATCGCTATTAAGCACCATGGACCTATAAAGAAACACCGCAAGTGCAATATAACCAAACAGGTAACCATGGCAACCAGCCAAACAATGTTTCTTTCTGCAGCGTGGCAGCGCGCGCATCCGCCGTGTTGATAAACAGAAAAGGGGTCTATAGTGTACCTGCTCAAATTTGGCCGTACTCTTTGCCCAGCCTCCCTCATTGTTAGACCATGGTTGACCACATGGTCAACCAAAGTGGCTCGGATCTCATCAGAGATTACGGCCCTTGGCCTTCCTCGTCCTCCCCATCCTCCTCCTCTTACTCTCACTCCTCTGGCTCTGCCTCTGGCTCTGCCTCTGTTTTCAATGTTGGCATCCATTGCTCCAAAACAGAAGAGGTCACCTGTTCCCCTTTTATGCTAAAGCTCTGATTGCTAATTGTAAAACTGAGGGACAGGTGTTTGTCCATGCGATGAGTCAGCGTGCATATTTGAATGGTAGTGTGTTCCTCGTGGAAAAAATAAGATTTTCTTCATAAAAAATGGGCCAAATGCAGAGAATTGTGGGTAGTGTTTTGAAAAAAAAAGTGTGTTTTAGAACTGAAACTTGAGTGTAAAGCAAGAATTGTGCTTGTAGTTGTTGTAGCAGAATTGGTTCAGGGGGTTAGTGCATGAGTTACATGTTGTGGTCATTGTGTCTCAAGTACCAGTATTTGTGTGTAAACAATTGAGAAAACTGTAAATAAGATACTTTTCTGTCTTTTTTCTCCTTTTTCAAAAGAAAGAAATTAATGCAATGCATAACAATGTCAGATATACTTTTAACACTTGTTTCACTATTTCGTTTTTAAAGCAATACCTTTTCTCACCTACACACTTTCACAACATTTACATACTAGCACTGTTTAAGATAAATACACCTTTCCAAAGTTATTGCCGACATACTTTTGTTGATGTCATTAAATACTTTCAACACTTTTCTCACCTACATACTTTCACAACATATTATCACACTGTTTATTGCACATACCTCTTTTAAAGACTTTCTTAAAGGGGTCACTGACTGCAAAACCGTTTTTACCTTGTCATTGTTGAATAACGACAGTTCGGTAGGTAAAATGAACATACAGTGAACCTCAAAGTCCATTGACACTTATTTCCCATGCAAATCTCAAAAAGAAAAAATCTAGCTGTAAAACGGTAGCTTTTGGAAAAATCCACCCGACTGACGTCAGTAGGGTATCGCGCATTCAATTGGCTCTGGTCTGTGTCTTTGTCATGCCCCAAAATGTACATCCAGACCAGCCCACTCACTGGTGTTCTTGCCCAGTCCGAGGTAGCGACGCTACGTTTCTAAACACATCAACATACCTTACTTAGCAAATGACTAGCTAGACTAGCTGTAGTCGGCATTAGAAGGGAAGCTTCCTAAAAAAATAGCCAGAAAACGAAAGCAGTCTAGCCTTTTGCTGACGCCTGTCTAGATTATCTATTTGAAATAACTGGAGAAAGGCTGTGCTAGATACAGGATACGTTAGCATTGCTAATAACTGTTACTGACAAAATCATACTACAGTTTGCGGTTCTGATGAACATAACTAAGGTCGAACGCACCTCTTTTCAGCAACAGCTTCATAGCAAATCCTGCTTTACATATTCCCAGGTTTTTAAAAACCGTCCTTGGTGAAATGGTTCGCGCAACTGCACAGAGATCTTCTATGCTACGGTATAAACAAACATCAGCCATAACCGTCTAGTCAATGTTAACTAGACTCAAGCTCATCTGTTTTTCATCGGTGATTTGCAAGGAATGTAAGAACAGCTAGATAGCGAAAACACCTATACTGTAGGCATGTAAACCAGTTTAGCTTGCTAACGCAAGAGCATGAATGTGTTATGATTTAGCCTAGTTTATTGGCAATTGGATTTAAGTTATTTCATGTTCCTGACTATGTTTCATTCAAATAAATAACCCGTGTTGTTATGTAAATCTACAATTCAGATGCATGTTTGTCCAGATCTATTTTTCAGTAAGATAGCTAGAGCTAACTGAAGCTGTGTTGAATCACGATAGTTTGTATGCTAAGCTGTAGTGCTAACGTTACCCACCTAAGGCGATTATTTTTGCTTCGACAACAGACGTGGAAACTACCGTAATCATTTCAAATTATATCTAGTCAATCTGTTGAAAACAGTGTTGTGTAGACACAATAGATTTATTTGTACGTTTTTATTTCGTAATTTCTTGTTTGTAATTTCTTGTTTCAGTGAGTGCTGTTGGCCGTCTTTGCTCCGCAGCTTCGCTCGTTGTAAACCAACCAATCAGCGCACAGCTCATCTAAATACCAATGATATAAGGGAAAAAGCTAGGGTTTTTTCCCGGGAAAAAATGCTGGATGTAAAAGAGGGCATAGAACAGCACCCGGGCCATTTTCAGCCAAAACAATGTTACATACCCTATTCGGAGACCTTAAGGAACAGTGTAAAATACTCAAAAAACCCAGTCAATCACCCCTTAAACCTTCACTATTCAAGCCATGAAAACTAAATTGTTTCAACTGCTTTCAGCAAACACATTTTCTTCAGGAAAATCGCGTATATTTTCTAGTTCAACCTTCACATCTATTCCAGTCAAATTGTCAATGCTGTGGTAGCCTACATTCATGCAAATCGTTATGTAGCCTTCATTTGTCTGCTGTTTCCTACGTTATAAATTGCTTATATTATGTCTATCAAAATGTACTACATTGGTTCTCAGTTAAATTGTCTTACCACCACAAACATCTAAACATAATTTTATATGTGTCAGGTCTCACCATGACTTCTGTTAATAACAGATATCATTACATGCACAATGGTTGAGCCAGTTGTCATAATTGTAGGCCTAATTCACCCAGGTTATTAGACTTCAAAATGAGTGTCACCCTTCATGCTGGTAATTATAGCCCAATAAGCCAGTCAGCTGTCGTTAAGCCTTTCTTTACTTTGTATCTGTCTTTTCCTCCTTCTTTCTGTTTTTCAGGGTCTAGGAGTTGTAGAGGTCTGTGGAATGTGTTGCTTTTTGTCATGGAAGCACTGTGCAGTTCTGGAATTCCGAAATACTGGTCAGGCTCATTCCCAAATTATGTGGGTGGAGGATGTAGACACACATGCACGCATATGCACGCACGTACACACTGCTGGAAAGTCCAACCCCATATTAATGTTAGGGTTTAATGTGTATGCATTGTGTACTTTTAGTGTGTATTAAAACATTAACACTATACTGTTTGGAGTGGACATACTCTTGTAAGCTTATGGTAGTTTCTCTATGCTGTAAATTCATATGGTTTCTAGTATCGCGTAGTGTGTGTTTTGTTGGGAGTGTCTATTTCACCTCTTTGTGTGCCTGTCATGCCATTTTACTGACTAGCTAATAGCTAGTAACCATGCTAGTAACCATGAAGACATGTGTATCCTCCTTACAATATTCTGTTTCTCTCGCTATTGCTCCTGCCTTTCTCTCACTCACCATCTTTCTACCCCCCTTCTCTCTCTCTCTTTTCTTCCCTATGTGTATCGTTCAGGCAGTGATTGTTACATTTTCCCCACTGCCAGGTTCAAGCATGTTTAACCACTTATGGTAATATAAAACACACGTCCTTTAGTTACATGTGGTGACCAAGTCTCTACATTCCTTTGTGTCTACTTGAGAAGGTTGACTTTACCTGTGTGTGTAAAACTGTGTATGCGTGTGAATGATGGTACTACTGGTAAACGGATAGACACATTTCTACTCTGGGCCCTTCAACAGGGGGAGAGTGACAGAGTTATACTATAATCCCAACACACACACACACATGTTAACATTCATGTGCACATGCACAGTATCAGTTGTGTAGCATGTGTTTCTGGAAGGCCCCTAGTCAAAGCCCTCTATTGATAGCTGCTCCTGCTAAAGGCTCCTGTCAGAGGCCCAGAGTGAAGATGAGACATGGAGACATTTCCATTGAAAAAAGGAGACAAGAGCATTGGTGTGAGAGGAGTAAAGATAGAAAGTGAGGAGGGAGAGGCAAACATTTGGAAAAAGGGAAAGCGTGTGAATGTGTGAGTGCAGTATGTGTGTGACACTGTATCTGCATGCACCAGATAGACCTTACGAACACATCCTCTCTTATCTCTATCATATCAGTTTGCAGATTTGTGTGAAATTCCTTCAGTCTATTTCCAGCTGTATCTTACTGTTTCACTTTTCTGCCATTTCTTTCTGTTGGAGACTGCTGGAGACATGGAAATCCAGTTCTCCGTTCTTTCTTTCTTGCTGTCTATCTTTCTTTCTCTCTCCTTCTCTCCCAATATTTCTTTCTTTTTGCACTCTCTTTCTTTCCATTCTTCTCTCTTTCTTTCCCTGCCTCAACCTCCCTTAAGACTCCCACTTCGTCATTTCACCATGTCCCTTTTCCCCTCCTCCTTACTTTCCCTTCTTGCTTCTGACACTGTCTCCTCTTACCCTTTCTGTTTCCCTCACAGCCTTCCTCCCACCCTCCCTGTCTGCCACTATCTGTCCGAAGTGTGTGTGTGTCTATCTTTGTACAGTATAAGCACTGCTCTGGAGGGAAATGGTCTTGTGTGGATGAGGTTTTACGGTAGCAGGATCAGGACAATGAGCATGTTCGCAGATACCTTGTGAGTGTCTAACCCAGGGGTGGAGCAGCTACATTAAAAGTGTGGGGGTTCTAGGTGCGATGTGAGCACATCCAAAATAGTACATAAACATTATGCAATTGATATAATTGAGTCTTCCCCAATCCTCAACATTTAATTTGTAGTATTTTTGTATTATTTCACCATCAATTTTGTGTGACCCACATTAAATGCACTGTCACAACTACTCCTCTCTCTTTCTTTCTTGCTCTCAGCCTCTCTCTCTATTCACTCTCTAGTCAGAGAGCATTATGCCATGTTGGATAACTGACAATAACGGACACACACACACTAAAGTAACACCAATTCAAATGTTGTGTTGTGATATGGGTGGGTAGTGTTGTGGCCAGTAGGGGATGATACTTGTATTCATACATCATACATCCAGGCTTGATTATTGTCATTCACTTTTTTACTGCCGGCCAACTAAATTAAGAGGGGACAATACATACAGAATTCAGCTGCTCGTGTCCTGACCCACACATCTTCACGTTAGCACATTACCCATGTTTTTTATAAATTACACTGGATTCCAGTCCAATCTCTAATCTATTAGTATTTAGTAATACTAAATTAGTATGGTAACCATTCATTTGTGACCACCTCTTCGGACAGCTGACTCACACTCTGTACCAGCCTCTGCAAGTTACAAAACCATGTGTGAGAGGGCCTTCTCATGCACTGCTCCTAAACTCTTGAACTCACTACCTGTTTCCATCAGAAATGCTCCTTCGCTTGGCCATTTAAAACATTTGCTAAACACCTTTTTAAATCAGTTTTTTAATTTAATTGTCTGTTCTTAATGTTATTGTAGATTGTTGTATTATTGTAATTGTTACTGTACTGTAGCGCTTGAGTGCCAGAGAGGCGCATGACATACAATTTATTATTAAAATTGATCCTATTCCACTGCTTTCGGTAAGCATGGATTGTCTGAGTGTGTCTGTGCCATTTATGTCCTGGTCCTTTAAGGACATGTTTTTCTTTCCCCAAGTGGTATTTTGTTTATAATACACAGGGAGCTGTTCCTATGATTATGAGTTAGGGTGGTGATGGTTGCTTATTATGCACACACACACCTTCAATACATCCCATCTTAGAGGACTATATCGATAGTTTTACTGGATGATGGCTGGTCTGTGTTTTGTGTTTTCTACATTATACAAGACTGGCTTTGGGCAGTGTTTGTGCCCGTGTGTGTTTGTAAGAGTAACAACCAGGCACTAAAACATGCTTGAACTGAGGCTGGCTTTTGGTTGTTCTGCTTATCTTTATTACCATCTACCTCCCCGCAGCACTAGTTACTAGCTGCCTCTCACTTACACAGTCTCCTTCCTAGGGGTGGGAATCTTTTACTACCTCGCAATTCAAATCGATTCTTGGGGGTCACGATTCTATTAATGCAATTTTTTGGTATAAATGTTTTGATTGTTTACATTTGTGAATCGATTTGAATTGCTAGAAGACTGAATCATGATTCAAATGTGAATAGATTTTTTCCCCCACCCCTACTCCTTCCTGTCATTCCTTCTCTCTCTCGCTCTCTCTCTGTCTGTACTGCATAGGGTGTAAGTGTGGTATTTGAGCCCTGTAGAGGATTTGTTGAGGTGACTGGGACAGATTGGAGTGTGGTGTGCTCTTCTGAGTGCTGGGTAATTAGTGAAAGGTAATGGTAGCCCAGGCCTACTTTGTGGTTGGAGGGCTTCCTTCCCAACCCCCTTTCTCGTCTTTCTCTCCTACTCTTCTTATACTATCCCCCTCTCTTTCACTCTCTCCTATCCCAATCTTCTCCTTTACTACTTGTATCCTCTTTCTCTCTCACTCTCTTTTTGTGTACTTCTTTTTTTCTCCCTCTTGGCCTCCCTCTCTACTATTGGTGGGCAGCAAACCGATAGGAACTTGAACTAAATTATATGGATTTTGCAGTATCGTGGCTATTATGAGGTATAGGTTTTATTTAGTTAATTTGTGAACAGAGTATGACATGTGGTGGGGCTGAATGAGTAGAGAGGGGAAGAGACTGCAGAGGTAGAGAAGTCTCCTTTCGCATGTGTGTGGATCTGTTGAGCACCTTATACAGAGTGTCACTCTATGGGGGAGGGGGAGATCTGTTACTTTGGGGTAAAAGGTAGGCGTGTTTTAAAAAGTATTTTGCGTTTTTGTTTTGTTGGTAACA
Source organism: Mallotus villosus (assembly GCA_903064625.1). Taxonomy (NCBI): domain Eukaryota; kingdom Metazoa; phylum Chordata; class Actinopteri; order Osmeriformes; family Salangidae; genus Mallotus; species Mallotus villosus. The sequence goes on along the minus strand of CAEFZP010005560.1, from coordinate 69,968 downwards.
GGTCTATTGTTGAAACTTGAGAGCCCTGGGGGGTATTCCAGGTAGCCGGTTTTGTGAAAACTCGGAGTTGTTTAACCCTGAAAACAGGCAAACTCCGAGGTTTCCGTTCCAGAAAGAGAGGTAACGAAACCTTTTGGTAAATTGCCATGGTAACTTACGCTGTGAAACTAACCTGGTCGCGAGCAGGTTAGTTCCATGCCAAACTCTGAGTTTTACCTATCCCCTCCCACTTTCTGAGTTTGATAGCGTTGGAAGACATGGGATATCGTTTCCTGGTTCAGCCGAGCGATCTCGAACAAAATTAAATTCGCTTAGTTATACGCCAGGAGACGATTTTAAGACTGCGATTTGATGTGCTTTAATTCCCTGATGAATGCCTAAGTTAACGTTACCGTTTCCCGTCACGATCTGTATTTATTTGAGCAACATTCTCAGCCCTTGGGTCTTCATCGCTAGTGAATACGCCGTGGACGTGCACACAGAATTGACCAAAAGCTTTTTGGCACTGAAATAAAGAAAAATCATTGAAATTGTAGGACTTGGTCTTCTTCATTGCCTACAAATAAAAATCTAACAGTGAGTAGCCTTGGTTTGAAGGAAGATGGGAAACTGAACAGTAGGCCTATTAACATTAACCAAATAATGCCAATAGCCAATTGCAGTTATTTGACTCTTTGGGTTAAATCAAAGCAAGAATGGTCAAATTAAGGTGAAATAATATAATCATGTAATCATATTGCAAATGAATGAAATCAATGAAGGTTAACTAGGCCTACTTTACCATGACTAGGCCTATTGTAAACCAGAGATACAAAGCCAGAGCTGAGGAGAAGGTCTCAGGAGATCAATCATCCACAGAAATATGCTTCACAATTCCTTTTAATACCCAAGAACAACTACAATCACACCACAATCTTGACCCTTTCTTATCAACATGACAATGCTACAGTAAGTTACACAATGAGATGTGAGAGCCATCAAGTTGAGACTCCATCCAGTAACTCCATAGTTTACCATATGAGAGGTGGGGGCAGGTTGATAGCCTTACAAGGTCAGCCTTTATTCTTCTGCCCTAAGTAGGCCTACACTATCTCTTGTTTAAAATAGAAATTCAGCAAATTCAACAATTAATATTCATAGCCTATAGGTTATTGTTCCTACAATTAACATCACTTTTGACCATGCATCCTCCCGTAACTGGAGTTACAGTAAATCTTTTTCGAGATTAGTCTTTATTCGTCTACCCTAAGTAAGCCTACACCACCTCTTGGTCAGTTTTTGGCACTTTCTTCATGAGGTACAGTTTGTACACCTCATTTATTTGTAACTATATAGGAATACATGAGATTACATTAGCTACATTTCACAGTTCCACATGCAAAATACACCTGCCTTTAAATGAACATCTCACTGTAGCATCTATGCTCTGTTCAACAGGATTAGAATGTGCAAATCGTTTTTATACGATGTAAATAATAGTAGGCTACATGGGGAGAGAACTACCAGCTACCACATTATTCTCTGCATCCATTTCTACGGCAGCAGTCAATGTCTTTTCGTCATCATCATCTTTTGATGAAAAGCATTCTGTTGGGGGAAACTGCTTGAAATAGGCACCAATTGATATTGAATTAGTATCATGTCGAATATGATTAAAACCAAGGTGACGTCGAGGCTACAATCACAAGCATATAGCCTAAGCAAACTATGCATTACCTGCGTAGTATGTTTTTATATTTAATAAAACATTGAACCTGCTATTTTATTAAGGCCACCACTTTTTCTCCTGTAACATTAACGGACAGTTGGGTTAAATGTTCAATGTATGGACTGGCTATTATATTCAAATGTATGCTCGGCAGCAATTGTCTCCCACGCCACTTGCATACGCTGCTACAGCCGTGTTGCTTTTTTCCGGAAAATGTACTCGACCATAAACACGAAATGAAACTTGAATCTGAAGTTTGGTGACGTAGGACAACGTTTTTTGTCGCCGGGTGGCATGGTGGATCCTAGTATCGGAGCTCCATTGATGTTGGCTTTCAATAGTTCTCATGCCCGCGACTTAACTCTGAGTTGACGTACTCCGAGTTGAGTTAACTAATTCATATCAGCTTTTCTGGAACCGAATTCTCGGAGTTTCCCATTTCAGAGTAACTCAACTCAGAGTTCAGGGTTAATCTCAGAGTTTGTTAAACCCGCTACCTGGAATACCCCCCTGGCGGGTATTCCAGGTAGCCGGTTTTGTGAAAACTCTGAGTTGTTTAACCCTGAAAACAGGCAAACTCAGAGGTTTCCGTTCCAGAAAGAGAGGTAACGAAACCTTTTGGTAAATTGCAATGGTAACTTACGCTGTGAAACTAACCTGGTCGCGAGCAGGTTAGTTCCATGCCATACTCTGAGTTTTACCTATCCCCTCCCACTTTCTGAGTTTGATAGTGTTGGAAGACATGGGATATCGTTTTCTGGTTCAGCCGAGCGATCTCGAACAAAATTGAATTCGCTTAGTTATTACGCCAGGAGACGATTTTAAGACTGCGATTTGATGTCCTTCAATTCCCTGATGAATGCCTAAATTAACGTTACCGTTTCCCGTCACAATCTGTAATTTATTTTAGCAACATTCTCAGCCCTTGGGTCTTCATCGCTAGTGTTATAGCCTACGCCGTGGACGTGCACACAGAATTGACCAAAAGCTTTTTGGCACTGAAATAAAGACAAATAATTGAAATTGTAGGATTTGGTCTTCTTCAATGCCTACAAATAGAAATCTAACAATGAGTAGCCTTGGTTTGAAGGAAGATGGGAAACTTAACAGTGTATTAACATTAACCAAATAATGCCAATAGCCTACCAATTGCAGTTATTTGACTCTTTGGGTTATATCAAAGCAAGAATGGTCAAATTAAGGTTAAATAATATAAGAATTGAATCATATTGTAAATGAATGAAATCAATGAAGGTTAACGCCTACTCTACCATGATTATTGTAAACCAGAGATAGAAAGCAAGAGGTGAGGAAGGAGTAGGATAAGCCAGAGCCGAGGAGAATGTCTCAGGAGATCATCCACATAACAACGCTTCACAATTCCTTTTAATACCCAAGAACAACTACAATCACACCACAATCTTGACCCTTTCTTATCAACATGACTAGCAATTCTACAGTAAATTACACAATGAGATGCATCAAGTTGAGACTCCATCCAGTAACTCCATAATTTACCATATGAGAGGTGGGGGCAGGTTGATAGCCTTACAAGGCTAACTAGGAATAGGCTACGTGAGATTACATAAACTACATTTCACAGTTCCACATGCAAAATTCACCTGCCATTAAATGAACATCTCACTGTAGCATCCATTCTCTGTTCAACAGGATTAGAATGTGTAAATCGTTTGTTATATTAATTATTCTCATAATGTCAGTGTAACTGACAATTCCGCACAAGTAAATAATAGTAGGCCTACATGGGGAGAGAACTACCAATAGTTACCACATAATTCTCTGTAAACATTTCTGCGGCAGCAGTCAATGTATTTTCGTCATAATCATCATAATCATCTTTTGATGAAAAGCATTCTGTTGGGAAAAACCTTTTTCCGGAATATGTACTCGACTCGATATTATTTCGACATAAACACGAAATAAAACTTGAATCTGAAGTTTGGTGAAGTAGGACAACGTTTTTTGTCGCCGGGTTGCATGGTGGATCCTAGTATCGGAGCTCCATTGATGTTGGCTTTCAATAGTTATCATGCCCGCGCTTAACTCTGAGTTGACGTACTCCGAGTTGAGTTAACTAATTCATATCAGTTTTTCTGGAACCAAATTCTCAGAGTTTCCCATTTCAGAGTAACTCAACTCAGAGTTCAGGGTTAATCTCAGAGTTTGTTAAACCCGCTACCTGGAATAACCCCCTGCTGTTTTAGGTCAAGTCTACAAGGTACATTAGATGACTCATAATATGAAGGTTACATTTACATCATGGAATTGTAGCTAATTAAATAAAATCTAAAACTAAAACAGGTTATGAGTAGACTAAAACAGCTTCAGTCGAAGATCATATTTTTTGCAAGAAACACATCTATTATCTGGCAAAATTCTCAAAGTTCACAGAGGTGGCCTGGCCAGGTAGTTTCAGCCTCATTCAGTTCTCATGCAAGGGGAGTTATTATTCTTATCCCTAAATCCATTCAATATCAGATATCCAGATTTTTATATTGCTTTTTGATTGTTTTTTTGATAGCATTGTCATTTCTGACCATGTTCCAGTATTTCTCATATATTTCACCACTAAATTTATAGGTGACCAATGGCACTTTAAACCTAAATGGCTGCAAGATACCAGTTTTGTAGTACAATGAACAACAGATTGACCTACGGTATACTTTTCTCAGACTACAGCTTGTAGTAGATATAAAGCTTTCATCAAATTATAAATGTCACCAGCTTTATGTCAAAAATTACTTGAAAATGTTATTGCCTAAAACTCAAATCAAAACTTGAAACAAATTTTCCTCCCCAATTCCGCAGATGTATATAGGGTGATAAGCAATAAGGATTATAGTACAGAATTGTATTTTTTTTAACATTTCTTTAACATAGACTTTACACCTGTTGGACATATGTCATGTGTCCATTAATATGTACCCCATTGACCTAGGGATTTGATCTGTTCCACACACGAGGAAGACACTACAAAATGTTACCATGTGCGAAGGCAACTTCATATCTCCAAAAATGATTAAATTAAAGGAAATCTAATTTATCGCTAAAGCTAAAATAATTATTTACACATCCGCCGGTCAAAAACGGATTCTCCGATTCAATCACAAGTTCATTTGAAGACTCTTGACAATGTTAAGTATACAAATCAGTTGAATGTAAGATGACAAGTAGATTTATGGTGAATATTTTAAATGTGCATGCTCGGCTAATTGCTATGGCTCACCATGGCCCATAGGTGGCGCCACAGGCCACGCCCCAATTGTCAATTTTCCAAGTGATTTTCAAATTGCGCTGGGTGCGCAATTGATCTTGTCAACGACGCAAGTATCATTCCTAGTTTGCACTCGACGCAAAGCAGACTTTTCCCTCCACAGATGCACGTCAGTAAATTAGGGAATGACTTTGCGCTCCCGGTGGAAAAAGGAGGCGTGTTCCGGCGCAAACGTTACTTGGTGCTATTTTGCAGTTTCAGAAAAACAATTCCGCCACTGACCAGGAAAAGCGTAGTCTAAAGTCAATGGCGCGTTATTCAGATGCTATTTTAAGGGCGCAAGCTTGGCCCGTTTATTCGCCATGTAGCTTATGTTACACAAAAACAGAATTTACTGTGGCAGGAAGGTGCAAACAATAAACATATACGGGTCTTAAATTAAGTAAAGAAAAATACAATAGTTAAACTAATTCTAAGAACTAAACAATTAAAAAATATAACAATTACAAAAATTAAATATGTATAAAAATTTAAATTGGAATGAGCAGCATGAGCGGGCAAATGAGTGCAATGAGAAAACTGCTCTGCCTTTCCCATACAATGTCACTTCTCTATCTGTTACGACCCTGACTAGAACGTCGGTCTCCTCAGCTGTGAACTGCTCCTGGCGTGCGCCTGGCAAATCCGCCGTTATAATAGCAATCCGCCATGGAACAAGCGCTGCTCTTAAAGGGAATGTGAGATGAGGCTCTGATTGGTTTATTGCACGTTATCTGAAACTTAAACTATACATGCCTTATTTCTCATGGGAAACAGAATAGCCATTGGTGACCCATACAGTCCACCATCTACAGTGATTCTTTTGAAAAATGTACAAATATATTCTTATGAACCAGGACTCCATTTGACTTAAAATGTGGTATGTATATGTAGGACACATGTAGCTGAAACCACAATAGCTTGGAAATAAGAGTGAATGCAATTAGAAGGGCAGCTGTGTCCACGTAACATTTTTCTTGTTGTTGTCAGTTAGTTCAAACTAAGTAGGCCTACTTTGATTGGACAAGAGGCATTCCATGAGTGTTTGACAGCCTCAGACAGTATAAGTCTGCCACTTGGCCTTATGAAAAGGCTCTTGTCTTGATTTGCAATGCAGCTAGGGGAGGTTTTAGACCATGGGGGGCCAAGCTGGGGCCAGTTGTAATGTTAGAGGGGTCAGTTATTAGGGTACCTCTGGGGCCTGTACTACGAAGCAAGATTTGGCGTTAGCGAGGTAACTTCAGGTTCAACCCCGGGTTTTCTGTACTACGAAGGTGGATCACTTGTTATCGGGGTAAATCGCCATGGGAACATATGCTGAACGGCTAACCTGGTCGGGAGCAGGTTATAGTTGGAGATCAGAGATCAACCGGTATAAAAGCCCCGCCCACCAACTCATTTTCGAGGATAATGGCGCTACCGTTCATAGAAGATGTGGAGCTTGGTGCGCGGATATTGAGAGGTGCGCTCAGAACAGCCAAAACATCAGAATCATAAAGGGTTTTAATCGCCATGAAAGTTTGCACAGACAAGCAATTTGCTTTGGCAGGAAGGTGCATACATTAAACATATAGGAATCCCCAAAAAATAATATGAGATCTAACTATACTAAAAGTAGGCTACATAGACTAGCAATGCTTAGAATTTGCATATGCAATGCACAGCGTTGCGTTATTTCGCTACGGGTACTTTTATGTAGTGTCATGTTGATATGTTATTCCTATTCAATGGGGTACGTACGTGTCTCCCCTTAACCTCTTCTGCTGTCCTTGGGTTGCTTTGACCCATTTTCTAATTATTTCCATATCAAAATGTTGGGTTTCTTTCAACCAAAACATTTCAAACCAAAAAGAACAATGTGTAGGCTATACGTACGATGAAAATGTCACTACTTTCATTGAATTTGGATGTTTCATTCACTTTTATAGCAGAAAGAAATGTTGAAGACCCCCACAAAAGACTCAAAAGACACAACAAAAAAGCCACAAAAAGGTATAAAAAGACCAAAACGTAGAAAAAGTTTAACAAATACATCCTCATGTGTTCTCCCTTTCCTAGGAACACAGCAATATAATGTCAGTGTAACTAAGTTTAGTGTCATTCATTCAGTCATGTACTATCTCTTCTCATATTCCAGTTTTTCTATCTCCAGCCTTGTTTTTTTAAATTAAAAGCCTCTTATACTCTATATCGAGCTCAAGGGTTCTTTTATACAGGGCCCTCACATTGTCTGCTCCAACCTGAAACAAATAAAGAACATTGTCCCTTTGTAAGGCACACTTGGAGAAAGTTGAAGGTGTCCATTTGACTACTGTGTTATAAGGTTCATTGCTTATACCTTGTGTCTTTGTCTTGGCCTTGAAGTGGAGGCCCTATGCTCAGGGGGAGGAAGAAGTTCCTCTTCCTGCCGAGTTTAACACCATAGCAATTTAATCAATTGATTTATATTTGAAATGAGAACTTTAATAACTTGTGTCTCATGTTCAGACCACCACCATTAGTAAGTCATTACAGACACTTCAATCACAGCCACGCGTTCACACTCACCATCTATGTTGCAAGTGGTAAAATCAAATCAAAAGTGTACCCCCAAAATGCTCTCTGAGCAGGCATGCACAGTTTCCTGATCATATAGGACCTCCACTTGAGAAAGTAAATGGCATATTTGATCAATATTCAGCAACCACATATGGCATACGTACTGGCGCATGACTATTAGTTTCATGGTTACCTCTGTATGGCACAGTGGGACGACAGTGGGTGGTGGCAGCAACAACACTATATTCCCTGTCACTGCAGAGGACAGTAATACATTCCACTTAGTATTGCTAGTTTATGTACCCTTAGTATAGATAGTCCACATATTTAAATGTAAGGTTCCTATGTTTTTATTGTATGCACCTTCCTGCCAAAGCAAATTCCTTGTCTGTGCAAACTTTCATGGCGAATAAATCCCTTTCTGATTCTACATTTCACATCTACAATATTCATAAATAATTGTTGGATGAACATGGTCACATAGATCACTTGAAACATACATATGCCTGGGTTACCGAGCTGCTGCCACCAGGGTCTGAAGAAGTGCCACTTCCACTCCTTCCATCATGGGGCGACCCTGGTAGCTGGAGAGGGCCAGCTCCTCAGCAAGAGTGAAGCCCTGTGGAGGAGTTCATTGTTCTATGGGCCCTTGGTAGCTATACCAATATCCTACAAAAGGTACTGGCAATTAAGCCAGTAAGTATTGCCTACTGCTACTTACTTATGTTTTTATTTTTTTATTTGCTCCCACGATCGTTTGCCACTTCCAGGGTTGCAACTAAAATAATACAGCAACAAAAGTTTAACGTTAAGGAATGCACACGTGTAATTATGGTCACATCTTGTGCCTGGGACAGTGATATCAATAGGCTACATCATGTAGGCTAGTTTACGCATTTACAGCGTCTGCTATTTTCTACCAGTTTAGCAGCAGCAAATTCGTTGATTGTTGCCTGTATCATATGTCTGTATTCCTGATATGTTCGTGTAACAATATTTCACGCAGGAGGAGTAGACAAAGTTTGTAAGTTTATTGTCCGGAATGTCCGCTCCTCTTCCGTGACATATGCGGCTCTTGTTTTGTCCGTGTTTGCGATTGGATATACGGTGCAAACACCGCCCCTTTATGTGAACGCGCACATCTCTAGATTAGAAAGATCTGGGTTGAGTTAGAGAGTTGATAACCGCCGTCGTGATACCGTTAATCGTGATTGCGATTGTCTCGCTTTGTGTAGCCGGGTAACTGAGAGTAATCCAGAGCATGTTGATCTTGATTCGTAGTACAGGCCCCTGGTAGGAGGGAACCTATTGTTTTTGTTAGTATTCCTATTATTATAATTTTTCTTCTCCTTGCGCCCCAACATCTGAAAAAGTCCCTGGTAAAAAAAAACGGCAGGCCAGTCGTATCAGTGTATCAGCGGTTGAATGTGGCCCAAATATCCATGAAGGTCCGCCATGATGGATTTTCCTGTACAGTGAAAACGTGGGAAAACCTTCAAAATGAATCTCCTCTTAAACTAAACCTCGAATTGACTTGAAATTTTGTACATATTTGTAGAACTCAGATGGCTGAATGGTAAGGGAATTGGGCTATTAAACATGACAACAATGACGTTGTGTCCTTGGGCAAGGCACTTCACCCTACTTGCCCCGGGGGAATGTCCCTGTACTTACTGTAAGTCGCTCTGGATAAGAGCGTCTGCTAAATGTAGAACTGAAATAAGAAATGCAATACAAAATGGCTGAAAGGGCCACATTGCCTTAGACCCCGTTTACACGGAGGAAAAACGCATATATTTTCATGCGGTTTGGCCTTTCACGAAAACTGAGGTTTTATCACGGAAAACGATCATTTCTAAAAACTCCGGCCAAGGTGGAGATTTCTGAAAACTCGCTACATGCTCGCTACATGCTCTGGGTCAGCAGGTCCTCACATCCTCATCCAGGCAATCTACTTCAGACCAACGCAATGGATCAGACTAGATTCGCGCTAGCCCCACCCACTGACTTTGATGGGCGAGTGACAGATACCACAATTCATGAAGCACTGCAACACGTTGTTGTGCAAATGTATTATGCAATCGAATCGTTGTGAAATGTAAATGTGTTATGCAATTGAATCGTTGTGAAATGTAAATGTATTATGTAATCGACTTTTAATTAATTAATGACACATTTAATAACACATTTATGTATTTAATCCATATTTTAATTAATTAATGACAGATTTAAGTAATTATTGAATGGTGTATTTATGTAATTCATTGTGGCACTTTTAGTCCTCCATAGTCGTCTGTCATATGTTCCAGTCTAAAGCAGACAAAAGTTGATCATTTTACAGAGGCACCGACAATTTTCGAAAACAATCCCTGACCAGCCATGCTAGCAGACAGCACTTGGTGTGCGTGACAGCTAAGCGGATGGTTGACAATCCATCTTCCAGGCCGTTGACCATGCTGGTCAGGAATTTAAATGCAGATGCCCATCGTGTTAATGAACGACTTATAACAACGGCATATCACGTAATTAAGACGGGCCAGACATTCGCTTCGTTCCCCAGGGCTATTGAACTGCAGCAGAAGAATGGTGTCGACTTGGGTAGGCTACTTTGTATCATACTGATGAAATGCTATGAAATGATTTCATTTTTGTATTTTTTAAATCCAGGATGTGTAAATGGTTAAACATGTTAACAGAACAACATAACTTTTAAGTTTTTGGCTTTGTTGTAACAATGATAAATTACAACCTTTGGGGGGGGGGCAAGTAAAAATGTTCTTGGGGCCAGTAAGTTTCAAACCCAAAATGTTAATGTTGAGCCCTGATGAGTGTTTATTTGAGCCCATCACAACTCTCCGATCATCTGTTTAGCGAGACTGTGTAAACCACTGCAAAACAAGCTAGGTTCACCACAGTAGCTAGCTACTACATGGTAGTGTCAGATCAACCGAGTTAGCTCTTTGATTGTTGTTCAGGTGGATCCCTTGCCTGTTGCGCAAATTCATTTCAGTAACCTAAGCCAGGACATATCGTCACTGATGCTAGGCATGATTTAAAATTGAGTAAATCATGAGTAAGCTATTCTTTACAGCAGCAACCCAGTAATCTCATTGTCCTGTTTTTATAGGAAATGTACAAGACAATATGGCTATTCATAAACTCTCAGCAGTTGATGCGTAGCAGAGAGGCTGGCTTGCAACCTCATGCTCTTGAATTTGAATATCCATCTAGCCTGTTGTTGTTGCTCAAACATGAAGTCATTTTGCTCTCTTGTTGTCCAACTCTTGGTCTTCTACAATATACATGTTTTTAATATTTACATTTACATTTATTCATTTAGCAGACGCTTTTATCCAAAGCGACTTCCAAGAGAGAGCTTTACAATAGTGCATAGGTCACTCATCATAACAACGAGATATCCCCAACATTGCAAGTAGTCAAACATGAATCGTACATTGTGAAAAACCAACAATAAGTGCCAAAGGGAAGAATCATAAGAGGATGGAGTTAAACAGGTTACAATTGAACAACATGAACCTTAAAAGTGCACGAGTGTACCTGTGGAAGAGCAAACAACAGTTTAATCAGTTACAGCTAACCAGCAAGAGCAGCAGGTCTCTAAGTAAGAGTCCTTCTGATCCTGGGAGAAACTAACATCATGTCCAGCACCTTTCCTAGGTACCGTTGTATTCCCGGAACAAGTGTGTCTTGAGCCTATTCTTGAAGGTGGGGAGACAGTCAGTGTCTCTGATGGAGGTGGGGAGTTGATTCCACCACTGGGGGGCCAGACAGGGGAAGAGCTTGTGTTGGGACCGGGCGGTCTTGAGCGGTGGGACCACCAGATGGTTGTCAGCGGAAGACCGAAGGTGGCGGGTGGGGGTGTAGGGCTGGAGGAGAGACTTGATGTAGTCGGGTGCAGTCCCATTCACCGCTCGGAAGGTCAGTACCAGGGTCTTGAATCTGATACGGGCCGTGACGGGCAGCCAGTGAAGGGAGACGAGGAGCGGGGTAACATGGGAGCGTCTGGGTAGGTTGAAGACCAGACGGGCCGCTGCGTTCTGAATTCTCTGGAGAGGGCGGGTTGCGCATGCTGGGAGCCCGGCGAGCAGCGAGTTGCAGTAGTCCAACTTGGAGAGGACAAGTGCTTGGACCAGCAGCTGGGTGGAGTGCTCGGACAGGTATCTACTGATCTTCCGGATGTTGTAGAGGGTGAATCTACACGACTGGGAGACCGCAGCGATGTGGGCTGTGAGGGAGAGCTCGTCGTCCATGGTAACCCCGAGGTTCCTGTCAGAGGATGAAGGGGTCACCGTTGCAGATCCCAGGTGATTGAGAGATCATGGGAGATGGACGGTTTGGCCGGGATGATGAGGAGTTCGGTTTTGGCGAGGTTCAGCTGGAGGTGGTGCTTGGTCATCCAGGCGTAGATGTCTGTGAGGCAGGCCTCAATCCTGGCTGAGATCCCCGGATCGGTCGGGGGGAACGACAGGTAGAGCTGGGTGTCGTCAGCGTAGCAGTGGTAGGAGAAGCCATGGGAGGTGATGATTGGTCCAAGCGAGGTGGTGTACAGGGAGAAGAGGAGGGGTCCAAGGACGGAGCCCTGTGGGACACCAGTGGAGAGCTGATATTGAATAATATGCCATTTTGCAGAGGAACCCGCATTGCTGCTTGCAACTATATTATTAAACATTATAGTTTTCATATAGTTTTCTTTCAAGCATTGCAGGCATTTACAGGCAAAAGCAGTGGCGCCCCAGAAATGTTTCATAGGAGTGGCGAAAAAGAGAAGCAGAAAAGTGCAACACCCTCCCACTACGACGATTACCTCTAATTCACTCTCCTGAGTCTCATCTGTTTTCTATGTCTGCAAACTGCTATATAGTATGGGCCTACACGAAAGTTATGAAGTCATCAGACTTGCTTGGGGAGGGTTTGACAAGTGTGATGACTGTATTCCTCCAGAAGGGCTATAACCCAGGGTTGTTTGTAACTGGTGTTGGAAAACACATGTAATAGGCAGAATAGAGGAACTGGGGAAAATGGGCAGAATGGGCAGAAAATATTAGATGGCATTGTATCAAGGCCCAATTGAAGAAGAAGCCATAGGATATTTACAATTGTAGTAGACCAATAGATCTGTTTTAAAAGTTCAGGGGTATAATTTGTTGGACATATCAGAATCAGATTGGGTTTTAACTGCCATGAAAGTTTGCACAGACAAGGAATTTGCTTTGGCAGGAAGGTGCATACATTAAACTAGGGATGCACCGATAACATTTTTTAAGGACGGAGTATGAGTACCAATATTTTTTTCTGGTAGGCTACTTGCCGATATCGATACCTGTACATTTATGAATATATATTAAAAAATTATATTACTAATGAATGTAGGACAGCTTCTGTATTTATACTCAAATTTAAAAAAGTGGTATTTGTATGTGCTTATCACAAACCGAAAGCCGTGTCCAATAACCTTCAAAGGGCATACTACCAGAAAGAAGAATGGCTGGAGGGAAACTCCAATAGGAGACCGACTACGCTTGTCAATAGACTTATATCAGCTAGAGTTATTAGATATGACGGTTGGTCTTTTGCAGTTGGCTAATACCACACTAAGTTTTTCTTCTTTTTATGTTCGCAATCTTTAATTTAGTGAAATGGTGCAGTCATGATAGATCAGTTTTTTGGTTGTTGATCTTAGTCCTCAGTTGATCTTAGTCCTTAGTATTGTTTAACCTTATTTTATTCTGTAAAGTTTATAAATAGTGTAGGTAGCGGTCGGACCAGCGCTGTGGAATGTTTAGTTTTGTTTTCGGCAGTGGTCGGATTTAATTAATATAATGTTAATAGACTGTATAATATTTGTTAAATTATGATGGCATTGGTAACATATTATTTGTTGTATATTCTGTAATATGCTGTGTCGGGAGTGTGATGTTATTTGTCTACGTTCTGTGTTGTTTTAGCACCACCACACTCTAGGCTAAGGGCCAATCCCAATACTCCCCCTTACCCCTATCCCTTAGTTTACCCCTAGCCCTTGGCCCTCGAAACTGAGGGGTAAGGGCTACATATCCCTAAGAAATGGGACGACACTTGGTTACGTGTACATCATCTAGCATGTATCGATATATCCAAAGCAAGTAGTATTATGCACTGATTTCAAACGAAATTCCCTGCTAATGGAGTTTACTTAAAACTGTAGACATGCTAGTAAGAGAAATGCGGGACTGAAACTAGCGATTTTTAGAAACATTTCAATTAGGAAAATGGTTGCAAATATATATGTACAGGACTGTGTATAGCACAAAACAAGACTTTATTAATGTTTTTATCAATGAATTGAGCCGCAAATATATAATTTATCGGACTCTCTGGATGATCTGGCCGCCATTGTTGCCGGTCGCGCAGTATTCGCATAGCCCTAGGTTTCAAGTAAGGTCCCGATCTTACTTAGTTTCAAGGGGTGTATACCCCTTCGTCGTAGCCCTACCCCTAGCTCAAAAAGAGTATTGGGACACCACTAGCTCTCACGCGAATGCGCAAAACCAAGGGCTAGGGGTAAGGGGGAGTATTGGGATTGGCCCTAAGAAACAGAAAACTCTGTTTCCTAGCAATAAATCTAGAGCTACAAAAGAAAGCTGTGTCCAATAATTGTGTTCTAACAGACTCCGCGGGAGCGAACACGATGCACCAACCATATATAGCCTATATCTAGATTTCATTTCTCACCTACACCATTGTCATAATGATAAAAAAATCCCTAACATTTATAGTTGGATTTTACATTTAAGAGAGCATTTTGCAAGTTCTTTAACTCAAACAACCATAACACAGTATATATGTACTATATAATAGTACATATTTGTCAGCTAGACAATCATATTGTAGCGTCAGCGCCCTTGGGTACCCAGCATGCAGTGTGGTATGCCAAAAAATTGAAAGAGTTCAAAGGGATTTCAGTTAAATGTGTGTAATGTGATTGTTCGTTTGTTAAGATAATCCTGTTGGTCACCCTGATGGTGCATGTTGTGTAGTTTAATGGGACCAGAGAGTCTAAGAATAATATAGCATGTCGAATCTGCTGTACTCTCACCAGTTACACTTGTAAGCAGCTCAACATGTGCATTGACAGAGTTTCTGAAACAAGATCAACTTAAGCAAAATTGCCATATATGCGGTTTTCTAGCCGATTCAGAGAATTTGAAAATAGTGTTGCGGGTGAAAATGTATTGGTCGAGGGTGGCAGGTTTTGGGGCTACTTCTTAACCTCATGGGGCTGCCGCATTTCTGCCTTGGGGTGACCTGCACTGGGAGAGAGGAGCGGCATGATTAAATTTGTTGTAATGAACAAATGAAATGCGAGAATAGCAGAAAACAAGGAAAATATGAATCCACCAGTCACTTTAACTATGGAGGCATCTATTGGATACATATGATAACTCCTCCATTGTACATCCAAAAAATATTCGTCAAATATTCGTCAAAAAATGTTGGACCTGGCAACCCTGAACTCAGAAGTGATGTAATCTGTTAACTTTTAAAGAATGTATCTCTGCCTAACCAGAGCACAGGTGGCCTTACAGAACACGCTTCAAAGTTGTCACTTTCAAAAGGTTGTCATTTGACCCCTTCAGTCCAAGATGTCTGAAAGTTGGTATGCATGCCTTATTGCTCATGGAGAACAACAAAGTCTCAAGAACCCATAAGGTCGGCAGCATGGATTTCTTTCTACAGTGACAATTTGTTAAGAATTTTAAAAAATGACTTAAAATCAGCCATTGCTCCAATTGTCTTGAAATGTAGTGTACATGCATGTCTGTAAACTCATGTCTGTATCATGTCAACAATGTTGAGGAGGAACCCGCCATTACTGCCTGCAGCTATATTTAGGGTTTTGGGTAGGAGAAAACCTATTGTTTTTGATGATATTCATATTATTAGGGTTCCTCAGGTAGGAGGGAACCCATTGTTTTTCTCCATGCAATGGCTCAATAGCTCAAAACGTCCTTGGCCAGATTTTTTCACATTTGTCCCAATTATAAAAACGGTCACTCACTACTCCCAGACCGCTAATGGATCCATGTACCCCCATAGGTGGCGCTATAAGCCACGCCCAAAGTCTATGTGATTTCCCCTGCACCCCATTACTTCAAAATATCAGAAAATTGGTATACATGACTTATTCCTCATGGGAAACAAAAATGTCTCAAGGACCCATAACGTCAGACTTATGGATTTTCTTGTACTGTCCAAATTTGGGACAACCTTCAAAACTCTTCTCCTCATGAACCATAGAAACAAATGACTTGGAATTTGTTATAGATGAGCAGAATGCTTGCCACAGAAGAAACAGCTTGCTCAAAAAAACTTTACTGACCTCTGCAATTCCCAACACTGCGAATAGCTCAATGGGCTGAGATAGTGTACTGCAAAGTGCAAGATCATAGGTTCAAATCCAGCCACAGCCATCGAGCCTGTCATGCTACTGATGATCTATTTAGTGAAACAAGAATCCAGGTACACCACAGTGGCTGTCTGGCTGCACAATCATAATGGTAACGCTGTTTCATTCTGAGGGGATTACTACACCAGAAGAGCCAGAACTAGATCTGGTTATTCTTTTACAATGCTTTATAGGTAAGATTCTGCTTCATCTAGACAGCGCATCGGATTTCTTGCATCATGTGTGTAGAAAACCTACAGTTGTTGTGGATGTGTAGGAGACACGTCCTTTAAAGCAATATTTAGTCAAAATGAATACAAGACAATATGGCTGAATTCAATGTCCACATGTCTATGTGTCAATAACGCAAATGTCCTTTTGACTGATATTTCAAACCTTATTCACCTTATTCCGCCCCGCCCACCTTTTTTAGTTCCGTTATTCGAACTTCCTGTTTGCCGGGGATATCATTCAATTCAATGGAGAACTGACGAAAAGTCCCGCTGCTAAAACATTATATAAGGTTGGTGGATTTGTGCCAGTTGTGCTATGTTCGTGTGCTACAACAAGTCACCAATACACCCTTTCACTGGATGGCTTGAAAACAACTTTTAAGTGTTTATATAATTTGTTTGCCGGTCAGATCGCTGCTCTGCTTTGCTGCTATAAGTAGGCGTTACATTAGCCACAAACATAAGATGTTCTAACGATTTCACTGCAGGGCATATTTGCTATACCTTGTTTGAAAGCTTAAGCTTGCTATTAGCCATAAACTGCAAATGTATCAGTGACAAATTACACAAATTGTGCTGTAATGATAAATAGTAACAACTTTTCCATCGAGGGTCTTTGGTAGAAGCTTTATTCAACCCGCCCCCTAATTAGCTTAAGGATGAAGAAATACAGAATTAAATGTACACAGAAATAAATAAATACAGAAATAAATTACGTGGAAAATAAACGGCTATAGTAAATTAATTGTAAAATTATTTCTATGTATGAAATATATTTATTGATAGAGTTATTTCTGTCTGTATTTATTTCTGTATTTATTTCTGTGTACATTTAATTCTGTATTTATTTATTTCTGTGTACATTTCATTCTGTATTTCTTCATCCTTAAGATAATTAGGGGGCGGGATCGGGGCAGGACTCAAACTTTCAGCCATAGCAGTGAAGTGTAGCCTACTTATCGCGTACACGGCAACCACAAATTCAGATCAATTTAGCAAGCTCTAGCAGCAACGATCTGTCAGACGGGTTAAACTAAGTTGTAAATGAATTTAGATTTAGCTCTAATAATTTTAATCCAGTGTGGTAACATTAGATAGTCCGGTTAATTTCCCTAGCAGGGGGGTATTCCATCAACGTCGATTAAGGAAAAGCGAGACTTATTTCGCCAAGTCTCACTTACTTTAGCGAGAGTTCCGTTCCATTAGGTGGCTTATTTTAGTTCAAGCTACGTAACCAAGGTAACTTATACTTCGGAACTAGCCTGCTCCGTGTCAGGCTAAAAGTCAAGCTAAACTAATATGTGTTGCAAAGAATTTCAAACAAGCGGAAACAGAATCTGAAAAGACAGTTCCGTCGAGTAAATTCTTGCGCGCAAAACACTTTAGTCCGTGTTCGGAAACGTAGCCTAAATTAAGACTTTTTGAAGTGCATAGCCTACATGAACGATTTACGTGTTTAATTCATTTCCAAAAAATATATAAATTTAAATAAACAAGTTAAGAAATAATGTCACAGCCATTGGTTAAGTGACATAAAATAAGGCCTTTAGAAACTAAACAGAGCGTCTAGACAAGTTACAATCGCTTATGGCGTATCCGTTCTTTGACAACCCTTTTATTTGTTATCTTAATAAATGCGTGCGGCAAAGTTATTTTGAAGTAGGCCTAATTGATTAGGTCTAATTGTGTTCAAGATGTGAAGACAAAAACATTATTAGCCCACATCAAGTTCAATTAACCATGGCCTTCTTCAGTGTTTTGAATTTGATCCTACAATTTTCAATTGCTGCCACGTTCTTTTTTGGGTTATATTCTCCATCTCGTGTTGAGAATATCGGCCATAGGCCAGCCTACTGTCAGAACGGTTTCAAACAGCTCATCAAATTACACTAATTATCAGTGAATCACTGAATGCATATATGTTAATTTGGTATGTCTACAATTTACGCTTTTTAACGGTCGTAATGGTTTAACAAGTTTTCTCCCATGTCATGTTAATTGCGGCAACCCTTTTTTGGGACAACTCCAAAAAAACTCAAAAGAACAATTTACGCTGCTGAAACAACACCACTCTGCTGGTTTACGCTTTGCTTTTTGCGACATAACTCCTCTTTTCGACGATCGCCTTTTCTGGGCTGCACAGTCTAAGCTTATTGAGGTCTAGCTTGAGTTAGCGTTGCCTGTTAGTGGAACGGAACGTTAGTGGAACGGTTTGAGGCTTAAGTCTGAGTTGACGTTTACCCAAGTGAGACTTATTCGTTTTAGCGAGACTTGCGTTAGCGACGTTGATGGAATACCCCCATGGTCACCAAGACATTATGTATATTACGTATCATTGAAATTGTGCGGTCTAGTTTAGAAGCATGTTTATACTGTAATAGGCTACTCTGCAGTTTGAACAACACAATTTAGTCAAAGTTTATGCAGTGCATTTGTAATGGCGTGTGCTGCATATCTGTCATAATCAACAGCAAGTTCATCAGGCAAATCAACCGCCACATAGGTGCAACCAGAGCTGTACTGCAATTTATCAATCTCTTCATACCCTTCATGTGTTGTCATTTAATGTAACTTGCAAACAACTAGTTTTTTCTGCATCTTTATTTAATCTTGACCTACTGTACAGTTTGATATTTATTGAATCGTCAATAACTGACAGCACACAAGGTGATTATGACCATGTAAGGATAGAAATAGAAAACAGTTTAAAAAAATTGTATGCATGTGTATTGCACAATGATGAACCCTCAAGGGCTTGGTTGTGAAAGGCTACAGTACAACTACATAATAGTCAACATGACAATTCAAATATGTACACGTTATTTTAGTCTCTGCTATGACAAGAGTGTAAAAGGTGAAACAACAAAGGTAACGCCTTTGTCTACACTGCGCTGTCTTGGGCTTGCACCTAGCATCAACCATTTCATAATGGTTGGGTGTGATGCATGGGGATGTATTGCATGCTCCAAATAGGGAGTTGTGATGCAGAATTAAAAGCATAGTGACAAAAATACTGTAGTTTAAATATAAGTCAGTCCACTCCATCACATTTTCCCTCATCCGGTAATCTCTCATCTAGTGGTCCCCCTTCCAGCTCTCCTTCATCCAGTGGTCTCCCATCCAGCGCTCCTTCATCCAGTGGTCTCCCATCCAGCGCTCCTTCATGTAGTGGTCTCCCATCATGTGCTCCTTCATCTAGTGGTCTCCAATCATGCGCTCCTTCATCTAGTGGTCTGACATCCACCTCCAAGGCTCTGGGCCTCATTTTCAGCTCACATCAACCTCAGTAGCAATGCCAGACTGCAAGGGCCATAGACACACACACACATACATACACACACACACATAAACAGACAGTAGGCTGTAATGACATTCACTTTATGAATAGATTAACCATGTTGTACTTTGGTCTTTGTTGGTTCCTTGACACTGTATAATATCATGTAATTTCTTACTGTACCAACTCCCAGATTATTGGTTCAAAGCGACCACAGTTATGGGTTAAGAATTAAATACATATTTTCTCTTACAAACTGTTTGTAGGCATTAGTCTCTCAATAAATATAAATAGTGATTAGCTACACTAAAACGTTACATAAACAGTTAATCACTTACTTCGTAGCACACTGTTTTTGCTACGCTCTAGCTTCTACTGTACATTGCTAGCATCAAAGATCTCCGTACTTTAAGATGTAACGATGTAACGTTAAATGTACCAAATGCCAGAAAATTGGCCAAGAATGATGCCTCCATTCGACTGTGCAAATATATATTTTTAGATTAAACATACAGTAGTGCAAATGTAACTTCTTACCTTGGCAAAGCTCCATCATACAGTACTGTAGGCTACAGCAACTGTTCCTCAACGACGATGCTGCTGTGTTTGAAACTAATGCTAGCGAGTTCTACTATCTAGCCTACCATGAAGTACATTTTTTGATACATTTATTCATTTATTTTTAATTATGGCAGGTTTGGTCCTCCATGCAGACGCAGTACAGAATCAAAATTAAAATCGAGCGAAAGTACGTAGGAGGGCAGAGCCAGGCTAATGTAGCCTACCATATTCTGCCAGTTTTCTGCAATGCCTTAGTTCCAGTTCAAACGCTCGCGACTGGTTGTCTGAAATTATGACGTGTACATTTAGTTGCAAGCGTGCACGAGTTTTGGAGCTGGGAACAAGCTTCTGCGCGAGACCGGACGAGTCGGTCTGGAAAGATGGCACAGTCCGTTTCGCGCTCTCGCTTGCCTCACTGCGCACTTTTCATAGAAATGAATGGCAATCTTGGAAGAGAAAAAGTTGCTGGGTCTACTCTATATATAAGTCTATGATTAAGTAAGAAGGTGGCAAATTGCCTTAAATTAGCTTTTCCAGGTGGGATTTTGAAAATGTAAAAATACCTTGAAATAAAATACACATAAACAAGAAATCAGGGTCCTGTAATTTGATCGAGTGCGAAGAAACAATTGTTTTCCTCTTCACTGGGTCCAAATGACGCTTCTAGTGTTAAGGGAAGATAATAGGTGCGTTCGACATGACCTCGCTTCATGCAGCGCTGCAGGCGGCTGACTTGAAACAGTGAATTGTGGTTAGACTTTTTGTCCGACTTGAGACGGCGCCGAGGCTAGGTCACTGTGACGTAGCCATCAAAGTACCGTGAGATCGATTCGAGAACTGCCGGCTGTGTAGCCGAGCGCATTTTCTCAAGAGCAACTGCACGGCTTCAAATGACGACACAGCTATTTCATGATTGGCCAGACTCACACACGACAACTTTGACGCTTGTTTTGTAATTATTCTGACACCTTCAGTTTCGCCAATGCTCAAATCCGGACCAAACTATTTGATTGAATAAAACATTTGTTGAAGAAAGGGTTTTGGGCCACCTCTTCTACTAACGGAAAGACTAAGTTTAATTATAAATAAAGTAACGTAAGCAAACAGCGCTTGATCGGCCATGACTGACATCAAGGCAGCAAACCACGAGAAGCTGGAATGTCCAACTTCACAGAGCCGTTTTCAAGTCCTCCCCGACTGCAAGCGGCTACTCTCGCCGGTCGTTTCATGCAGCCGCAGTTCATGTCGAACGCACCTAATGATTCATATGTGATATTAAGTGCGTTCGACATTTACTGAGGCTGCATGAAACGACCAGCGAGAGTTGTCGCTTGCAGTCGGGGAGGAGTTAAAAACAGTAATGCTCCGTAACTCTCTAAAGTCGGACATTCCAGCCTCTCGTGGTTTGCTACGTTGACGTCCGAAGCGATCACTATGAGTTTATCAACTGAGATTGTCAGAAAGCTACACCAGAATTATTGTTTGGTTGAATGAGCCCAGCTGGAAAAATGCTGGTAGCAGGAAAGTGTGATGACTGAGGAGAAATGTGGGTCGTGAAGTTAGACCACTTGAGAAACACTGCTTTAGGCTGTCTATGTGGCCATTGGGAGTGAAAGGTCACCAGTGGAGTGGTTCAAGGTCTTAAACAGTCATGGGAGGTGGGATTAGAATCAGAGACTGTATAACCGGGCTACCCTCTACCCTCTTGTAGCAGACCACACATGCAAGTCAAACCTAAAAACAACCTAGCACAAACCCCTCATCCATCTAAAACAACTGCATGTCATATCCTCTTTGATCCTGTCATGTCATCTGCATTCTCCTGTCAAATTTTCTGTCCTGCATTAGAATAGCTGTACCAGAAGTAGGGTCAGTTTCAGGTAGAGCATATTGTTCAAGATGCATGTTTCTCTACATCTCTGGAAGTTAAACAACTAATACTTGATGTATGTGTTGTTGTGAAAGAAGCCTGCGGTTGACTGTCCTTCTGTTGTTCGGACATCTTGCCTGGTATTGGCTAGTATTAGATGGCTGCCAAACAGGGTCAGTTTTAGTCATGGTTTGAATGGACTTTCATGACTCTGAGTCAGCCTTGACACACAACACACATTCAGTTGTCTGACAGAGAGACAGAGACATACAATAGGAGATTAAGTCATCACTATGAGTTTATCAACTGAGACTGTCAGAAAGCTACACCAGAGTTATTGTTTGGTTGAATGAGCCCAGCTGGAAAAATGCTGGTGGCAGGAAAGTGTGATGACTGAGGAGAAATGTGGGTCGTGAAGGTAGACCACTTGATAAACACTGCTTTAGGCTGTCTATGTGGCCATTGGGAGTGAAAGGTCACCAGTGGAGTGTTTCAATGTCTTAAACAGTCATGGTAGGTGGGATTAGAATCAGAGACTTTATAACCGGGCTACTGTGGTATCATGAGAGGCTAGACCATGATGCGGGGTGTAGGGCAGTGCATCAAAACCGGACAGAGCAGGCAAAAACTGGGTTCAAACAAAAGAAACTGGTATATATAGACCAAAAACAGGTCATGAAGCAAAACAAAGCGTAGAAGTCTGGCATCGATCTCTGCGTATGCCAGGTACGCTCTTCCTCTCTTGGTCTCTGCATCGAGCCTTTTGTCCTCTCTCCCTCCCCCGCCTGTGCTCCCGCCTTAATCAGAGGACTGAGGCATTTGCAGCTGTCGGCATGGTGCATTCTGGGAGGTGTAGTTCTCCTGTCAGCCATCTTGTGGCATGGTAGCCATTCGCAGAGGGAAACGTACCGCCCCTCTACAACACGTCCTCTCGTGATGCCACACTACCTTCTACCCTCTTGTAGCAGACCACACACGCAAGTCAAACCTAAAAACAACCTAGCACAAACCCCTCATCCATCTAAAACAACTGCATGTCATATCCTCTCCGATCCTGTCATGTCATCTGCATTCTCCTGTCAAATTTTCTGTCCTGCATTAGAATAGCTGTACCAGAAGTAGGGTTAGTTTCAGGTAG
Source organism: Mallotus villosus (assembly GCA_903064625.1). Lineage (NCBI taxonomy): Eukaryota > Metazoa > Chordata > Actinopteri > Osmeriformes > Salangidae > Mallotus > Mallotus villosus. The sequence continues at coordinate 46,923 of CAEFZP010005560.1, read as the reverse complement.
AGCATATTGTTTAAGATGTGTGTTTCTCTACGTCTCTGTAAGTTAAACAAATAATACTGGATTTATGTGTTGTTGTGAAAGAAGCCTGCGGTTGACTGTCCTTCTGTTGTTCGGACATCTTACCTGGTTTTGGCTAGTATTAGATGGCTGCCAAACAGGGTCAGTTTTAGTCATGGTTTAAATGGACGTTCATGAGTTCATGAGTCAGCCCTGACACACAACACACATTCAGTTGTCTGACAAAGAGAGAGAGACATACTATGAGTTAATCAACTGAGACTGTCATAAAGCTACACCAGTTATTGTTTGGTTGAATGAGCCCAGCTGGAAAAACGCTGGTGGCAGAAAAGTGTGATGTAGAGAAAGGGTTATACACTTGTACCACACACTTATGAAGTCACACGTAAAGAAACACACTGACACACTCCCACGCATAGGCACTGCGCAAGCAGACATTACCACACAGCCACGCATATACAGAAAGACACGCACACACATAAAACACAGTTAACGGCTAATGTGCAGCACAGATGTGGAGACACAGACAGACTTAGCTCATTGTAAAGTAGGGAGATTACATATGAGAGGTTAGAATTCAGCAGGCCTTGCATGGATAGGTCTGTACGTAGAGAAAATAAACTGGACCGCATTAGTGTCGCTGAGCGGTGATGCAATTCGGAATACATGGTAATCTGACCAAAGCCTACAGTCGTATGCAAAAGTTTAGGCACCCCTCTGAGGCTGCATGATAATTTCCTGTCTTCACCAAAAAAGATCAATATAATATTGTAATATTACTTTTCTAGTTAACACTGAGTGCTGGGGTGTTTTCCAGACAAAGATATTTGGTGTAGCAGTATTTAGTTGTGTGAAATTAAATCAAATGTGAAAAAAAGGCTGTGCAAAAGTTTGGGCACCCTTATCATTTATTTGATTTGAATACCTCTGCCTACTAAATGCTGATTAACTGCAACACATAGTTAGTCTGATTAACTCGTTAAGCCTTCAATTACATAAAAAGGTGCATTCAATCATTAGAAAGGGTATTTAAGTTAGCCAATTGCAAGTTTTGCTTCTCTTTGATTCTCCTCTGAACAGTGGCAAAATGGGGGCATCAAAACAGCTATCAAATGATCTAAAAACAAAGATTGTTCAGCAGTATGGTTTAGGGGAAGGCTACAAAAAGTTATCCCGGAGGTTTCAGCTATCAGTTTCCACTGTGAGGAATGTCATTAGGAAATGGAAGGCAACAGGCACAGTTCTTGTTAAGGCCAGAAGTGGCAGGCCAGGAAAAATAACAAAGAGGCAAAGGCGAAGAATGGTCAGAATGGTCAAGGACAACCCTCAGACCACCTCCAAAGAGCTGCAAGGTCATCATGCTGCAGATGGTGTCACTGTGCATTGCTCGACCATTCAGCGCACATTGCACAGAGAACAGCTGTATGGGAGAGTGATGCGGAAGAAGCCTTTTCTGCACACGCGCCACAAAAAGGCTTGCTTGAGGTTTGCCAAACTACATTTGAACAAGCCAGGCTCATTTTGGAACAAAGTGCTGTGGACTGATGAGACAAAGATGGAGTTATTCGGTCACAACAAGAGGCGTTACGCATGGAGGCAAAAGAACACAGCATTCCTAGAAAAACACTTGCTGCCCACAGTAAAATTTGGTGGGGGGGTCCGTCATGCTGTGGGGCTGTGTGGCTAGTGCAGGAACTGGGAATCTAGTTAAAGTTGAAGGTCGTATGGATTCAACTCAGTACCAGCAAATTCTGGACAATAATGTTCAAGAATCTGTAACAAAGCTGAAGTTACGGCGCAGTTGGGTGTTCCAGCAGGACAACGACCCGAAACATTGCTCCAAATCCACTAAGGCATTTATGCAGAGGAACAACTACAATGTTTTGGAATGGCCATCCCAGTCCCCAGACTTGAATATAATTGAAAATCTATGGGGTGACTTGAAGCGGGCTGTCCACGCTAGGCACCCATCAAACCTTACTGAACTGGAGATGTATTGTAAGGAAGAATGGTCCAAATTACCTCAATCCAGAATCCAGACACTCATCAGAGGATATAAAAAGCGTCTAGAAGCTGTTATTTTTGCAAAAGGAGGCTCTACTAAATATAAATGTGATTTTTCTGTTGGGGTGCCCAAATTTATGCAAGTGTCTAATTCTCTTATGATGCGTATGGCATATTTTCTGTTTATCAAATAAACCTTATTTCACGGCTAAAATATCACTGTCCATGACGTATGTGTATATATATGACAAAGACGTTCCTCATCCAAACGCCCAACATTTTATAGATGAAAGTAATGGAGATTATCAGGGGTGCCCAAACTTTTGCATACGACTGTATATAGCAATGCTATGCTTCATGTGGACATGGTTAAAACCTGCTGACACTCAGACCTCTATTTGAGAGATCTGGTTAATAGTGTGATGTAGACTTTCTGATAGGTTGCTGTGTCTGTTTGGTTTGCAGTTTATGTGCCACAGACAGAGACTGAATGTCCTAGAACACAATCTCAGTGTTGTCTCATATTGTTCTGTCCCAGCATTTGATTTTAGCCTTCTCTCTCTCCCTTTCTGTATTTCATTTGTATTTCCATGTTCTGTCTCAGTACCATCTTTCCAGTTCCGGCTCATCCGGTCTTGCGTAGAACAGTGGCTCGCCTTGTTCCTAGATCTGAGACTTGTGCACGCTTGCCACTAGCTGGATACATCATACTTTGCGACATCTGGTCGCGAGCGTGTGAGCTAAGGCATTGCAGTAGAGTCAGAAAACTTGTAGAATGGGGTAAAAGTCTGATTAAGAATCAGATACATAATGGGAACTCAATCAAAATCAATGCTATCACTGAATACTATCCCTTGCGAAAAAGAAGTATACTTCAAGTTAAATTTTTAAGTGTACTTTAGTATACTATTAGTAACTAAATTGGTCCACTTTTTAGGTCATTTAGGACACTTTAAGGTACATTTACAAGTGTATTTGAAGTTTACTTTTGAATACTGTAAACTAGCCTGTGTCTTTTAGTTTACTTTGTAAAGTAAAAGACACCTTTTAATACTCTAAAGTAACCTGTGTAGTGCACTTTCAGTTCATAAAGTATACTTCCTAAAGTACCTCAAAGTGTACTTTGGAATACTTTCAAGTGCACTTTCATTTAATGTAAATACTTCAAGAAGTAAACTTAATAAATGTCCATTTACTATGATTTACTAATGACTTAAATGTTTTGGGGCCCCTCAAACGCCGCCGAACTTGTGTCACTTGACGAGAGCGGGGCCCTCTCGCCAAGTGACACTGCAGATTATAAAATGAAAGAAAAAACAGTGTCTGAACTCACGTTCTAATAACCCAGCTCTTCTTATCAAACGTAACAGTCATTTAACTCATGGACAACAAAACACAACATTCTAAGCAGACACATAAAAAAAAAGAAATCCATGAAGTTACATTTGTATTTCGAACAAACGGCAAACTTATCAGCAAATGTTCGCACTATTTACCGCCTTGCATCATGGGAATTGACCAGCCAGTGAGCAACGGGTCCGTGTACTTTGTGGCCAACGGATTTTCGTTTTGAAATGAGAAAACCAAAACCGGGAAAAGAGATCTGGTTTACAGATTCAACCAATGAAATTGAAGTTGAGGCGGGCTCACAAAACGTTTGGGTTGGGAATCGGAATTGTGAATTTTGATTTGACTCCTTAACAGTCACATCAAAGCTGCGCATGGTCGGAATTGTGAATTTTGATTGTATTGATCCACATAACTAATAATCATCTTACCGTATGATCCACATAACCGTATGCATTTTTATTTGACTCCTTAACAGTCGCATCAAAGCTGCTCATGGTGTAGCAAGCTAGCTTGTATAGGCTTAGCTTAGCTGTAACGTTAGATGTGGTAAAACGCGCTTTAAAAAATGTTATCCCGCTTTCTATAAAGATATTATGCGACGACATAATTGCTTCAGATCTCCGTGACATTTCATTTATTGATACAGACATTTAAACAATGTATTAATCTCCCGCTCTAGCGCTGCAAGATAGCGCTTTGCTTTAGTTTACTATGCGCTGCTCTCAGGGCTCTCAGGGCAGGACGGTGCGCTGCTCTCAGGGCAGCACTGTGCACTGCTCTCAGGGCAGCACTGTGCGCTGCTCTCAGGGCAGCACTGTGCGCTGCTCTCAGGGCAGGACTGTTCGCTGCTATCAGTTATGTGGATCATACGGTAAGATGATTATTAGTTATGTGGGTCAATACAATCAAAATTCACAATTCCGACCATGCGCAACTTTGATGCGACTGTTAAGGAGTTGAATCAAAATTCACAATTCCGATTCCCAACACAAAAGTTTTGTGAGCCCGCCTCACCTTCAATTTCATTGGTTGAATCTGTAAACCAATCATTTTGCTTTCTGCCCTCAGAACATGTTTGAGTTCGTTAAACTCCCATCTGCATAGCGCAGAATCATTAATAACTAAAGTTGGTCTTATTCTTGCATATAACAATGTGCTTTGAACTAACTGTAATAATGGTGTATTGCTTTACAGATCTTGTTGTATTCTCTAGAAGTACAGTTTAAATTATATTTGTCTAAGAAAGCTTTATATTCCAAAAAGTTACCATTAGCATGAGCATCTATAACATCATTCACAAACACAATGCCTTTTCATACCGATCATATTTAAACAATGATTTCCTTTTGATTACAATGACCCTATTGTTCCATAAGGTGGATCCATGGAGAGAAAAGTTATGGTTGAATATAATTTTCCAATATTGGAGAATTTGTTTGTGGAAGTTTGATAATTTAACAGGAATTTTGGTCACCTCAAAATCACATTGCAAAAAAAGCAAGCCCTCCTATAAAATAGTACGTTGCTCTAACTATCCTTGGTATCCCGGATGTTGCAATCAGATTTTTTGGGGCTCAACATTTTCTGTCTCAAGTTTTTAAGCTATATATTTTCATAACATTAAAAATAGGCTATATTCATGTGAATTCGGTGTTGTTTAAATTTCAATATTAAGTATTCAATGTCTTTTAAAATTCAAAACATTATGTCACTGATTTGTTTCCATACAAATGGCAGCGCGCCCTCTGTTTCCGTTTTTTGTTTTCCTACTTTTAGATGGTAGTCGGGAAACAGCTCGTTTCCAGATTTTGGTTTTCTCATTTCAAAACGAAAATCCATTGGCCGCAAAGTACACGGACCGCCACGCTATCTTCATTTTTTCACATTGTTATTTCATTCTTTAGTCAGTTTGACAGTATAACCTTCAAATGCATAATGCAACTCTTCTGTCTGCTTCTTTCTCAAGTAGCTTTTTAGTTTTTCCATTAATACTCCAATTGATAATTATTAGTATAGTATAAGAGTATGTTTTTCTTCAAAATGTTTTAGCCTTAATTAAGGTTACAGCTTCAGTAACATAAAAGATTCAATGTGCAATGCATAATAGATTTTCTAGACATGAATAATTAGAATATACAAGATGGATCTAAAAATGTTTACTTGTAATGTACTTTAAAAGTATTTTGACTGTTTTTGCTGTATAATGAAACAAAACGTACTAAGTATATTTCTTAAAAGTATATCAAAGGTTAAGTAAAAGTGTAATATCCATTTTTACTATACTTAAATGATACTTTAATACACTTCCTTTTCGTAAGGGATAGTATTCTGTTCACTTGGTTTTTAGTAATATAAGCTTATTCTAGATGGAACGTATGTTCCACATACGACACAGACTCACCACATATACGTTGTTCTTTTTGCTTCGTGTTTAGTATGACTGGTTATTGTGTTGGATCAAAGAAACTGTAAACTTGAATATCTGGCTCCTTCGTTGTTCTAGCTCGGCAAAGAAAGCTAAATTGAATAGGCCTATATTTTACTATTATGATGAGTGTTGCTTTACCATTGCTAGCCTACTGTTATTGTTATTGCCATCATTGTGGTGTGAAGTGACAATGTTGCATAACCATAACAAAACTGTGGTTATCAGACATGATTTATTCATCTTCGTCTTTGCTCCAGAAAAACATGTCAACAATCTATAATGATGCCTTAAGATGCCACGATACCACGATTAGGCTATACTTACGTTTGTCATGCCATGAACATGACGTTCATTACAACATTTAAATCTGCTTTAAAATAATGAAAATAAACTCTATAAACAACCGTCATGTATGTGTGCAACCATTTGTAAAATTGGCTATAGCAAGGCAGGCCAACGGTATATTATCAAGCCCTTTCTCTCCTCCTCCTTTCAGCTCAGGTAAACCAGCGATCGGTTAATGTTCCCTTTTGTGCTCATGCCCTGTTCGTATCCGCAAGCACATTTCCAGGCAACTTTTCTTGATGTAAGCAAATAAATGGGGTGCTAGTTTACCCATTTCGGATTGGTTTCAAATTGAGCAAAAATCAGGAACAATTCTATGAAAAAGCTAGTAGTATGAGCCAGGTTAGTAGTATGAGCCAGGTTAACATATCCAAAACAGGATAGTTTTGGATATGTTGACTGTAGTTAAAGATCCTGTAAAGTGGAATTGAAATTGAGTTTTAAGTTCATCACACCACAGAAGAATGTGTTGTTAACTACCCATGCAAATTCGAATGGAAAAAAAGAAGAAGATGGGAAACTGAACAGTGTATTTAGCATGAACCAACTAATGACAATACAAATGGAAGTTATAGTTATTTGACTCTTATGGGTTAAATCAGAGCAAGAATGGTCAAAGTAAGGTTAAAATTACATACGCATTTAATAATCTGTAAATTTAGGCAATATACCTACTCTTGTGTCTGTAGATAACAATGTATGTGAGGGTAAAATAGATTGGTCTAACCTGTCTGAGGATGATCTTAAGGAGTACTATTTTCGGACTGACATCTTGCTGAGCAACATTGAATTACCAAAATATTCCATTGCATGCCATGATATTAATTGTAAGAACCCTCAACATGGTATTGAGCTGTGCTCCATGTATGATAATATTGTGAAGGCTCTCCTTGCGTCAACCAGGCCCCTGTATAAGACCCACAGACTGTACAAAGTCAAGCCAGGCTGGAATGACTATGTAGAAGAGATTCATGCTGAGGCAAGAAAGGCCTTCAAAGCATGGGTTGAGTCAGGCAGACATAAACATGGTCCCTTATTTGAATATAAGAAGCATGCAAATGCAAAATTTAAATATGCTCTACGTTTCATTAAGAGGAATGAAAATACAATGAGGTCTGACTCTCTTGCAAAGAAACTGCAATACAATAGTCCTGTTGATTTCTGGGAAGAAATCAAAAGAAGTAATAATTGTAAAACATCGTTACCAACAAATATTGATGGTGTCAGCGGCTCAGAGAAAATTACTCAGTTGTGGCAGAAACATTTTTATGATCTCCTCAACTGTGTTAAAAGTAACTCTTTCACAGCGAGTAACATTGATAGCAATGAAGACGTGATGGTTTTCCCTCAAGAGATATACGATGCTATTATGATGCTAAAAGATAATAAGGCTTGTGGTATGGATAAGATATCTGCAGAGCACTTAAAACATGCAAGTAGAAAACTATGCCCCCTAATTGCTATTTGTTTCACTGGGTTCTTAACCCATGGTATTCTACCTGATTCTATTTTATCTGTCACATTAGTGCCCATCATTAAAGACAAAGCTGGCAAAATTAACAGCTCGGATAACTACCGGCCTATAGCTCTGGCCAGTGTTTTATCCAAGGTCTTGGAGAGGATTATACTGAATAGGTTGGAACATTTTCTATTGACCTCTGACAATCAGTTCGGATTCAAACCTAAACATGGCACAGATATGTGTATTTTTGCCTTAAATGAGGTACTTGATGTGTATAACAGGCAAAATTCAATTTTTTTAATGTTTTTTATTGATGCTTCAAAAGCCTTTGATCGTGTGAATCATGAGAAGCTATTCCTCAAACTGCACAACCGAGGGGTTCCCAATTATTTAGTTAGAATTTTGGCTTTTTGGTATGCTCATCAGTCTATGTATGTGAAATGGGGTAACTCTATGTCTGCCCCATTCAATGTAAGTAACGGAGTTAGGCAGGGAAGCATTTTATCTCCCTTTCTTTTTAATATTTATTTGGATGATCTTTCAAAGCTGCTAAATAACTGTGGAACAGGCTGTATGATCGGGAACACCATTATCAGCCACCTGATGTACGCAGATGATCTGGTGATTCTTTGTCCATACAGTGCTGGCCTCCAACAGCTGCTAAGGGTCTGCTCCCAATATGGTGCAGACTTTGATATTAAGTACAACTCCAAAAAGAGCAATATCATGATCGCTAGAAGCAGGGAGGACAATAAACTGTTGGTTCCTGATTTTCTTCTGTCCGGTGCTGTCCTTAAAGTATGTGAGGAGGTCAAATACTTAGGGCACTTTATAACTGCTGACCTGTCTGACGACAGGGACATCCGCAGAGAGTACTGTATGATGTATGCACAAGCTAATATGTTGAAGCGCAAGTTTAGTATGTGTTCATTGTCTGTGAAGACCACTCTTTTTAAAGCTTTTTGCACCCCAATGTATACTGCCCACTTGTGGCGACGCTATAAGAAAAGCAGTATGCAGAAACTCAATGTAGCATATAATGATGGCATGCGGCTGCTGCTTCATATGTCACGTTGGAGCAGTGCAAGCCAAATGTTTGTCAGTGTTAATGTGCCCACCTGTCCTGCTGTGCTCAGGAATCTTATGTACAGATGTATGTGTAGACTATCGGAGTCATGTAACGGCATAATCACAACTCTAGTGAACCCTACAATGAGTGCGGTTAGGTTCACTTCCACATTATGGAACCATTGGCGCCTTAGCCTATATGCTAATATCTGAACACTCTTTGTGTAGTGTGGAACTGACAGCTGGAGTCTTTTTTAGTCTTTTTTATTGTTGTTTGTCTTTTTACTGTTTTTGTGTTGTACTATGGACCGTTTTCTCTCTGTGTCTGGAATAAAATTAAATACAAAATAAATATAATAAAATAACATTGCAAATGAATGAAATCAATTACAAGGAGGACATGTTACAAAATTAAGGCTTTAAATATACTCTACCATGATCATTAAATCAGAGAGAAAGTAAGAGGTCAGCAAGGAGTAGGACAGTAGGACACAGAAGAACTGAGAAGAATGGTCTCAGGAGATGAAGAATCCACAGAACAAAGCATTACAATTCCCTTTACACAAGACCAACCAATCAGACCACATCGTGAATGGGGTGTGAGGGCCATCAAGTTGAGACCGTCCAGAAACTCCAGACTTTAGCATATGAGAGGTGGGGGCAGGTTGACACCCACCCTTACAACGGTTTAACTCCACATTTCAGTGCGACAACGTTTTTGCGCTTTGCACATGCTTTCAGGAACTAATTTCACACATATATAATGCACTGAGAACCAAATCATGGAATTTTCTTTACGGGATCTTAAATAGAATAAATCGACCGGACAAGTTGGCTACCAAATCTGAAATGCAATACCACCAACATCCACCGGGGCCGTTGCCTCAAGCCGAGGGGTGGGGGTCTGAGTCTGGGACTACACACTGAAGCTACATTTTATAAATCTGCAACACACAAGGCCATGGTCTGTGTCTGCACACACACCCCCATGCCCACGCACACACTCAGTTTCACAAGCCCCCAAGACCCTTCTCTAACCCTAAATCAACACTGGCCCTAAGACTTCTGGAAAAAAGTGCAACACACTGGTCCTCAGCAGGGAGAGCTGTCCTTTCTGAGAGACTTGCACTCAGACTTTTTCATATTTCTGCTAATGAGATGCATTGCTCTGTTTGGCTTCTCGGCTGAAGTGTTCGAATTCACATCTGCAACTCTGTATGCCTTTAACCACAATACTGTAAGTACTGTCTCTCTCTCTCTCTGCAGAAACTGGTGTGCGTACGTGGTGACTAAGACAGTAAGCTGTGTGGTGGAGGACGGGGTGGAGACCTACGTCAAGCCTGACTATCACCCCTGCACCTGGGGAAATGTGCAATGTTCACGTGTGCTGGTGTGAGTACAGACACACACACATTTTGTACAATCACATAATGTACAAACACAAAGACATTTGTCCGATTGAAGATCATTTACAGTTCAGAGGGCTTGAAGGGTCTAACTTGAAGGTCTGCTTTCACACAGCAGTCCATCATGTCTATATAAAAAGCAGGACCATGCACCTAATACACTCACACAGAAAGACAACATGTTGTATTGGATTTATGCCCTTCTGAGTATAACAACATACAAATATAGCTGCAAGCAGCAATGGCAATTTCTCCTCAATATTCCGAACCATTTCAAAAGTGACATGATACAGACATGTATTTCATACATGTACACAACATTTTAAGACAATTGAAGCAAATCTGATTTTTTCGCAAAATGTCACTGTAGAGAAAAGTCAGACATTATGGGTTATTGAGACTTTTCTGTTCCCCATGAGCAATAAGGCATGCATGCCAACTTGAATACATTTTGGCCAGGTGGGATCAAAATGCCATCCTTTTAAAAGTGACAACTTGGATGTGTGGTCTGTAGGGCCACCTATGCTCTGGTCAGGCCCATTCATTCTTATACATGTAAGTCTTTAAGTTTCATTGTGCCAAAGAAGAAGAAAAAATGCCCAAGCTGTTTAGTTCATTAAACTTTATAGTTCTGGTGAAGTAGCATTAACTGTGGCCAAACTAGCCACATTATGGGCCCAGGGGCGGCCTTAAGCATCTGGGGGCCCGTTTCAATAACTAATATGGGGCCCTACCCACATAAAACATAAACATAATAGAGAAGAAAAAGCAAGGATTCCTGTTGGTTTGCATCAATGGTATATTATTTTATTATGTGCACTTTCAGCTTCATGAACAGGGCAGCTCAACCTCGAAATAATACCTTATTTGATTAAAACGATATATATAATTAGACAGCGTGTTACGTTGGAATAAGCCTCGCCCTTTCACGCACGGCAACTTCACTGCTTAATTGCGCAGTATATTTTCAGTTGTCTGGGCTGACTTAAAAAACACAGCTCAAACATCCCCTCAACTTGAATTATTTAACAAAAGCAAAGAAGAAAAAGAGTCTGACGTGACACTGAACCGAACTTATCATAAATAGCTAGCTACAGTAGCTAGCTCTACAACGATGCAGCTCACCGGGCGCACCACTGCTGTCGCCTGCTGGACCAAAGAAAGAGGTCACTTTTGGTAGACTGAATAAAGATTTTCTTTTGTTGTCCGATATCTTTAGTTTTTCAGCACCACTACAATATGTACGTTTCATTTCGTAAACGTTGGCATGGTAACCGCGAGTTCGATCAGAGATATCAGTGTTGTTTTACTTAGGATTGTGGGTAGTATTTCAACAGAAGCTCGCAAATAAAAAGGTTGATTTTCTGACTTGAGCAGAAACATTCGTGACTGGGAAATATGAATGGGATTTTTGCTGGTCTTGGGGGCCCCCTTGGAGGGCGGGGCCCGTTTCAATTGAAACGGGTGAAACATAGGTAAGGCCGCCTCTGTATGGGCCCTATCTTGCACCCAGCGCAATTTACTTTGTACACCGACGCATGTATCATTCCTATTTTGCACCCGATGCACAGCGGACCTTTCCCTCCGTAGAGGCACGTCGGAAACAAGCGAACCCCCTAGAAAGAAGCTACTGTAACAACGTTGTCACTGGCAATATTTCAGATGGAATCGCAATTCAAGCAGTACTGTCTGCTAACTGAAAATATGCCCCCCAAAACGTAAATAAGTTTGACATTAATTTAGGGGAAAATGACTATTTCAAAAGAAGTTTGCTAGGCAAGCTGGCTGCTGTTGCTATAGCCACACTTCACTGATTGTTTAAAAGCTCCGGAAATGAGGACAGTACTACACACTGCCATTGCAGTGGGCGACCGAGTCTGACTCTGAGGCTAAGTCAAAACAAGATGCGGTCTCACTAAAATTCCAGGTTTCACACAAATCACAAAAATATGTTGACCCGCTGGCTGTCTTCACAATAGTCATATCGTCATAACGTTGCCCTCCTTCTGTTTTTTTTTGTGTAGAATTGACCGAACAATCAAATAACGAAAATACTAATATGACGCTTTCTAGCATGGCTGCCGCTGCTAAGACAAGGCAGTCTCACGGGCGACCCGCACTAGCTCAACTGACAAAGACTTTCACAACCTAAATCAAAGTTCCGAGAATTCAGTTCCACTCAAAATCGCTTTCTCAACAAACCCAAATGGTTGGTATTTTTTGAGGGTGGTATTTTACACTCATAATCTAAACTCCAACTATGACGCTTTCTAGCATGGCTGCCACCTAAGACTAGGCAGTCTCACGGCGACCCGCACTCGCTCAAACGACAAAGACTTTCACGACCTAAATCAAAAATCTGAGATTTCAGTTCCACTCGAAATCGCTTTCTCAACAAGGCCAAATGGTTGGGATTTTTTGGGGGTGGTATTTTTCACTCATAATCTAAACTCCAATTTGAGTGCTAGAACGTATCTATCACTTTTTATCCATGCGTCGTTGCTAGCGTGTTCTGGCGTAGTGACGTAGGCTAGAACTGAGTACCCTTCGTCGACAAAAGACACTTTTTGCCACAAAAACGTTGTATCCTTCTAAACTGTGCAACGGAACGAAAATTTGAATACAAGCAACTCAAATCGTGACCAAGACAAAACTTTTGACACCGACGTTTTCTATGTGGTCCAAATATTGACCGAGCCTTAGGGGCGCAAAAAGACTAATAATAATATATATCTGAGATAACAAAGGTTGGCGCGCACACCCAATTACAAGGAAAAATATTACCACATGAGGGGAATCTAAAACGGAAGCTAATTTGGATAGGTATCTCAATCCCCATACAATGTAACTTCTCTGTCTCCTGACGAGAACGTCGGTCTCCTCGGCTGTGAACCGCTCCTGGCGTATGCCTAGCAAATCCGCCATTATAATATAAATCCGCCATGGAACAATCCCGCCTGCTTTTAAAGGGAATGTGAGATGACGCTCTGATCCTGGCTCTTCTCCCTGTACACCGACAGCTGCACCTCCAGTCATCCGTCCGTCAAACTCCTTAAGTTTGCGGACGACACCAGCCTCATTGGGCTCATCTCTGACGGGGACGAGTCTGATTACAGGTGGGAAGCTGACAACCTGGTGACCTGGTGTAGCCTGAATAACCTACAGCTCAATGCTCTTAAGACAGTGGAAATGGTTGTGGACTTCCGAAAGAATACAGCCCCTCTCACCCCCATCGCCCTCTGCGACTCCCCAGTTAACACTGTAGAGTCCTTCTGCTTCCTGGGCACTATCCTCTCTCAGGACCTCAAGTGGGAACTGAACATCAGCTCCCTCACCAAGAAAGCACAACAAAGGATGTACTTTCTACAGCAGCTGAAGAAATTCAACCTGCCAAAGACAATGATGGTGCACTTCTACACAACCATCATTGCGTCCATCACCATCTGGTAAGCTGCTGCCACTGCCAAGGACAAGAGCAGACTGCAGTGTATCATCCGCACCGCTGAGAAGGTGATGGCTGCAATCTGTCTACCCTCGAGGACCTGCCCACCTCGAGGACCCTGAGGCGAGCGAGGAAGATTGTGTCTGAATTATTATTGGCATAAACCGCCAATTGCTAGTAACTGGGTTTCTCATTGTCATTTAAACGCACTGACTGACCACCCCCCTCCCTTCCTCCTCCACCCTGACCCCCGCTTGCCTCCCAAAATGCTGCAGCGTTTATTACACAATTACCATTTTTGGTGCAGTGTTTATTCGAGGGCGGCGTTTATTCGAGGGCAGCGTTTAATTAGTAAGATAGATTTAGAGAATTGCAGCTGCAGTGCAGACATAGGCAACTTTGTTGCTGGCATTGTGACAAATGAATCATGCAGCTAAAAATGCAGGTTTCATTTACTACCGCTGACCTCCTTGTCTATTATTTGTTTACATAAATGTTTGTTTTGTCTATGAGTGCAGCAACTCCCTTTCTCATTGGCTATCAATTAGGTGTGAGTTGTTGGTAACCTCAACTGTCTCAAATAAATACAAGTTCTACATTGTGAAGCAGCATGCCGAAACGTTCATACAAAGCTGTGCAGAAAGCACTCACCAGCAGCAACAGAGTTGTAGCATGCAAAATGGGGGTTGATGAAAGGTGAATTCACGAGTGGCGAAGTCAGCTACCTCGCTTTGATGAACTACCTGGTACAAGTACCGGTAAACGGTTCAGACTTCAAGGTAGACTTAGGTAAAGCTCGGTCGTTCTGAAATTGTCTACTTTTCCCTGTGAAAGCAAGCTGTTTCACCTTTGGCCTAGTTCAGACAAAAATCTGAATTTGCGCAGTCTGAATTTCCGCCATCTGAATTTCCGCAATCTGAATTTCCGCAATCTGAATTCTGAATTACTGGACCAAAATAATTCAGTTTTGTTAAATTCGGCATACAAATAATTCAGATATTATATATTCAACAGTAAAATATTTCAGTTTTATGAAATTCGACATACAATTATTTCAGATCTTTCATATTCAAATTCAGATACTTTTGTCAGCTTTCTAGCTCCATACAGGAACCTGCTAGGGCTACTGATCTTACTCCTGCTGGAAACCCTTGTGCTCCTTCTAGACTCACAATATTCAATTGGGTAAAAGAAGCGTGGCAGCGGCTCTCCAAAGACATAGATAATACGCTCCTTGTGGAATTACTACCGACAATCCAGACCGCATACACTGCACTAAAGTCGGTATTGCAGAAGCTGCGAGACAAGCGATCCAGAAGAAGGATGAGGAGCAGGAGAACAACAACGTGGATGAGGAGGAGAACGATGACGTGGATGATGATGAGGAGGACAACGATGTTAAAGAAATTGATGTTTAGGTAGCCTACCGGTACCATGTTCAGTTGTACCGGCATGTATTTTTGACATTCCTATTGTACACTTGTTATGTAGGCTACATGTGTAATACTTACTGAGGTTGAATTTAACCAATTAAATAACCATTTTCCGATTTTTGGGGTGGGGCGTTTATTCAAGGGCGGCGTTTATTACACAACGTTCATTTTCGGTGCGGCGTTTATTCGAAGAAATACGGTTACTACTTATTTTGCGCAAACATGTCAGCTCTCAATTGTATGTAACAGTGCTCTTGGGTGTGCGTAAATTCTGTTCTTACGTAAGAACAAATCCCAAATAAGAAAACATTGGTTAATGCCAGAATCTTCTGGGGAGTCACGCACATGATAAGCCTTCAGCATATTGATATGACACACACGAGAAGAGCGTCTATGATCAGGGGTTTTTATGATGTAATTAGTGTCACTGAGCTTTTTCTCTACTATGGACCAGAGAAACTGGCAGAAAGCGATGAGCCTGGAACTGGCAGTGAAGCAAGCACTTGTTCATCTGGCAAAAAACAACGGTCTTTTGTCTGTCTGTCATACCACACCTTCATACGTTGTTGAGTAGAGGCAAGACTCTTTAGCTAGCCTGCCTGCTGTATGCAGCCTTTCTCACATCTGACAAAATCCAACACATTCCTAGATGTTTTACTAAGCGACCAGCATGGTCATGAGCTAAGGACAGCACCTGCTGTCTTAACGGGATAGGAACAACCACTTAGCAATTAGCAACATTCTCAGCCCTTACAGCGCTGATGTTACACACTGTGGACATGCACTCAGAACCAACCAAATGCTCTTTGGCACTAAAATATAGACAAACCATTGCCTTCATTGCCTACAAATAGAAATCCAACAATGAGTATTCATATAGGCTATTGTTCCTACAATTAACATTATTCACCTGTGACCATGCACCCTCCTGTAACAGGTGTTAAAACAGTAAATCAATTTCAAGATGAGCCTTTATTCTTCTGCCCTAAGTACACCATCTCTCAGTCAGTTTTTGGCACTTGCTTCATGTGATGCAGTTTGTACAACTCCTTTACTGATAACTGGGAATACTGGAATACATTCTGTTGGGGGTTACTGCTACTACAAGTTGAAATGGGAACCAACTGATATTTACTTTGTATCATGTCAAATATAAAACTAAGGTGACGTATACGCTACAATCACAAGCTTATAGGCCTAAGAAAAATATGCCTTACCTGTTCGTAGTATGTTTCATATAACATTAAACATGCTATTAAAAAAGTCAACTTTTTCACCTGTAATATGAACGGACAGTGTAGCTAAATGTTCAATTGTATGGACTGGCTACTGCATTGCTACTACTGTATGCTTCGACTCGGCCAGCAATTGTCTCCCACACCAATTGTCTCTCCTACGCTGCTACAGTCGTGTTGCTTTTTTCCGGAATATGTTATCAGATTCACCATAAACTCGTATAAACACTTCTATCTGAGTGTGGTGAAGTAGGACAACATTTCAGATTTGAAAACCAGCAGCACCTGTCGTGTACGGGCCTTTTAATTGCTTTGTCAATTTACAGCCTTGTACTTGCCCCCATACTCTCCCTTCCTCAACCCTATTGAGGAATTGTTCTTTATATGGAGGTGTACGATAGGCACCCTCATGAACAAGTTACCCTTCTCCAGGCCATGGATGAGGCATGCAATTACATCACAGCAGACCAGTGTCAGGCAGGGATTTGCCATGCCTGGAGATTCTTCCAGAGATGTTTATCAAATGAAAACATCTATTGCGATGTGGATGTCAAATTTTGTACATTTTCTCTGTATTTCTAGCTAGATCTTACATTATCAAAACCGTATTTCCATACATTAGCATAACCGTATTACCATACATTCATACATAGACATTTCAAATTGCTCAAGACTCATTCATTTATATCACAAACCGTGTTCCCCTGTCGACTCTAGCTAAACATTTAAATAATTTCGTATCTTTTTACTGTAATTTACGCTTTCCACCAATAACCGTAACTTTCTTAACCTTTCTTCTTTTCTTCTTCTTTCATGCAAACGTTCGTATTCCGTTACTTCCGCTCAGAACAGGAAGTTATCAAAATAAAAGTAGAGAGACCTTAAATGTGAGCTAATCTGACCTTACACCTTTATTTATCTTTGTTTGTTAGTTTTTAGCCTGGTGAGGAACACTGCAGTACACGTACTGTAGCATAGTTTTTTTTGTATTTAATTGGGTGCACAACCTTTGTTCTCTCACATATATATTTATTTATTTATTCCTTTTGCCCCCCTAAGCCTCGGTCAATATTTGGACTACATAGAAAACGTTGGTGTCAAAAGTTTCGTCTTGGTCCCGATTGAGTTGCTTGTATTGGAATTTACGTTCCTTTGCACAGTTTAGGACCATACAACGTTTTTATGGCAAAAAGTGTATTTTGACGCCGACGGGTACTCAGTTCTAGCCTACGTCACTACGTCTAAACACATTAGCAACGACACATGGATACAATGTGATAGAGACGTTCTAGCACGCAAATTGGAGTTTAGATTATGAGTGAAAAATACCACCCCAAAAAATCCCAACAGTTGGATTTTGTTGAGAAAGCGATTTTGAGTGGAACTGCAATCTCGGATTTTTGATTAAGGTCGTGAAAGTCTTTTAAATTTGAGCGAGTGCGGGTCGCCCGTGAGACCACCTAGTTTAGGCGGCCACCATGCTAGAAAGCGTCATAGTAGTATTTTCGTAATTTGATAGTTCGGTCAATTCTAAACCAAAAACAGAAGGAGGGCAATGTTATGACGATATGACTACTGTGAAGACAGCCAGCGGGTCAGCATATTTTTGTGTGAAACTTGGAATTTGAGTGGGACCGCATCTTGTTTTGACGTTAGCTTCAGAGTCAGACTCGGTCGCCCACTGGCAGTGTGTAGTACTCTCCTCATTTCTGGCGCTTTCAAACAATCAGTGAAGTGTGGCTATAGCAACAGAAGCCAGCTTGCCTAGCAAACTTCTTTTGAATTAGCCATTTTCCCCTAAATTAATGTCTAAATTAATGTAAACTTATTTAGGTTTTGGGGGGCATATTTTCAGTTAGCAGACAGTACTGCTTGAATAGCGATTCCATCTGAAATATTGCCAGTGACAACGTTGTTACAGTAGCTTCTTTCTAAGGGGGTCCGCTTGTTTCAAAGGGTGTTCTTAATGAACTAGAGAGCGTACAATTTCTGGGGAAATTGTAGGGTGTGCTTGCTTGCAGAGGGGTCCGTTTTTTAATGACATTTTTACAACTGATATTTCTGTATATTTTATATAAAAATGCATAGTTATTATTTATAAAGATTACATAGATTTTTAAAGTATATATTTTTTGCTGCTTACAACTCAAAATACAAAAAATGAAGTGTAGAATTAAATAGTTGTCTTCTCATTTCCCCTGCAAGATGGAATGGTGAGCAGCCTCATAGTTTCAATTTTTTTCAAATTTGTTTATTTGATCAAGAGGGACAGTGTACATTCATGAACATTTAAAATGTAAATGCACCCAATTATAGCCTAAAGGCTAATTTCCATTGGCAGTCCCCCTGCCATAGTAAAAAAGGCTATACAACCTAAAAAAGGCATTAACGCATATCAAACATAACATTGACAATACATTTAAAAAAATAAAATAAGATACAATAAAATACAATCCCAATATACAAGTTCTACTGCTTACCCACTAGTGATCACATTTTTGGTTATTTATCAGCCATGTTTGAGATTACTTTTTAAACAGTTGGATGAGGTTGATTCTCTGATGTTCTGAGGGAAATGGTTCCATTCCCGGGCTGACCTAACTGAATCAAAACAAATACATTTGGCAGACCGGTGTAAAAATTGACCTGATATTTTCAGGCATTTAGCCTACTCATATTGCATTCATTCATAATAAAGAACCCCCTTTGAAAATTATTCTAACAACGACGTTATCGGCAGTAGCTAACAGTACAATCTTCTGAAAACATAGCCCCAAAAACGTAAATAAGCTTGACATTTATTTAGTGGATAATCGCTCATCCATAAAAAGCTCACTGGTAGCGATCATTGTCAGTAACAACGCAAAATGCGATATAGCCCTGTGTGGAGGAGCTGCCCCGGTAAATTGTACAACTACTGTAGCTACAGTGTTCGTCTTGGTAGCGATTGCGTGGGTTGAATTCGATGTGACGTTCTGTTATACGGTTTAGGCTGAAATTAATTATTTTCATGAACAGATTGACAAGTTTAGGCTGTGGCAATGAAGTTCGGGTTAGTAGTCAGATAGTTTCACCTATTGAAAGACTTTTGATTTAAGGGAGTGCCGAACATGTTCTGTCGCCGTTTGACTTCCTAAACAGCTGTGGATGTTTTTGTTAGCTAGCTAGCTAGTGTGTCTCGCGTAGGCTACAGCGTTGCAGTGAGCTACACTGGTTTGAAACCACAGGTAATGATAATTTCACCAACAAATTGTTTACTTGTAATCTAATGTCATAATAAATCCTACAACGAAAATGTATTTGTGAGGAATGTTTATTTTAACGATTGACAACAGATGCATCATAGACCGCTGTAGTATGAGAGGCTAATGTCATGATGCTAGCAAGTTAACTCCGTTAGCTTCACTTTTCGCCACAAAAACGTAATTCCTACTTAAACCATGCAACGGAACGTAAATTCCAATACAACCAACTCAATCGCTACCAAGACGAAACTTTTGACACAGACGTTTTCTATGTAGTCCAAATATTGACCGAGCCTTAGGGGGGCAAGAATAAATAATAAAAATAATATATATGTGAGATAACAAAGGATGTGCTCGCCGAAGGCGTGGCACCCCTAATAAATATAGATGTGAGATAACAAAGGTTGTGCTCCATGCCGAGGGCAGCACATACCCAATAATAAAACCTACAATTACAATAGGTTCCTCCTACCAGAGGAATCCTAATAATACTAACAATGTTCTTTGTTCTTTGAATCTTTATTCAAGCATCTTCTTATTCTGTTTCTTCATTGACACCTTTCAGCGCCTTCAAATCTTCAGCTATTAAAACCGTTCAGCTATCATACAATTCAGCAGTTTCAGGCCATGGGTGCTATGACTTTTCAGCTTTGTACCTCTTATGCTTGAATTAATATAAATCAATATTCATCATATTTTTTACATGGTTTTCCAATGGAGTTTTCTTTCAAATCATTTCAAACTTCTTTAAACTTCTTGAACTTCCAAATCCTTCTTCTTCCTCAATCTTTCAGCTAGAGCCACCATTTAAACTTTAAAATGTTGACAAAACCCTAAACTATTTTTAAGTAATTCAGCTTTTTGATATCTATTCAACTTTTTTCAATATCACTGATTATGTTTCATGAGTTTTTCAAACCGTTTCTGAGATTTACATGGGTTTCTATGTAGAGAGCTAGAGTGAGGCATTGGAATGTTGCGCAAATTCAGAGTGATTTTTTGGATTGGACGTATAGTTTTGCGTCTAGGTTAACTTTTTTGAGGCGTGGATTCGAGGTTTCAGTTCTCTCTGCCCCCAGCGCGTTAGCAATTAGCTGCACCATCACCGTGGCAACCACACAGACACGCGCCACTCGGTCTCTCACACAGGTGATTGGTATTAGCTTATTCATAGTTTTCAGTCACGTGACATGCGCGATTAGCTGGAGGGCAAAAAGCTGCTGGCGATAGCGGCTCACACCGTTGAGACGCAGCAAAAGCCGGCAAATGTACCTTCCCACGTTTATTTGGATCACCTCTCAGCTAAAGAAAAGGAAAGACACAAAGTGCAAGTGTCGGCGTCTAACACAACAACCCAACTATTTAGCTAACAAGCTAACTTTAACTCGCTACGACCACTGCAGTTGGTCGCCTCGATACACAACAAACTATGTCAAACCGATTACATTACGTGTTTTATGGCTAAAAATACGATAATTAATATACTTGTGTTTAACTTTACTTGTGCTTAGCTTTGATGACGTGTTCGCTGCAAATACGTGTATATTTGGACGTCTGCCATTGTATGCCCTCCCCGGAGACAGAGCGTTACGTTTAATGGCACAAATCCACAATCTTCTAATCCTCTATATTTATCTTTATCGGACGGGATTCTGTAGAAACACAGTCCAGGCTTGTCTCCTCTGCAATTAGTGCATCCGATAGCACAACAACTATCCGCCATTATGCCTAAACAAACGCAGCAGACTCAACGTAAATGTATGACTTTATAATGGGTGGCGGGCAGCGGAAAGTCTTTTTTGCCCTCCAGGGGGGCGTGTCCATTGGAACGTGACGTCACGTGAAAACTATGAATTAGTGAGACACACGACGGAGCTATTCAGTCAACTCGTCTCATTAAAAGACTAAGAGCACCACAACACAACTACTGATACTACTACTACTGCACCTGCTGCTATATCTTATGTCACTACTACAACTACTAATTCTGCAGATGCTGCTAATATCTCTTTTACTACTATTGCTAATGGAACTGTTTTGTTCTACTACGCCACTGATAGGCCTACTACTGTATCTGCTACATTTATTACTATCATTTCAGCTACTAAAACTAATATTCTACTTCTACAGTTTAACAGTTCAGCTTCCAGCTTCTCCCGCATTGTATTTAAGTTCTTAGCATTGTTAGATGATGCAGTTCAGTTTCCACACCGCCTCTTTTGTGCGACTCACACGTTTTTTAAATCAATTTCAGCTTGCAGGTATTTTATAAATACAGACAGCATATCAAGATTCCCACCAGAGACAAAAATACACTTGACCACTGCTACACTGTTTTAAAGGATGCCTACCGTGCCGTTTCCCGGGCAGCTCTAGGTCTCTCCGACCACTGTCTGCTTCATCTCATTCCAACCTACAGACAAAAACTAAAAACATCTAAACCTGTGGCAAAGACTGTAAAGAAATGGACAAGGGGATCAAAGCTGGAGTTGCAGGCTTGTTTTGACTGCACCAACTGGAGCGTTTTTGAAGCTGCAGCTACAGACCTCAGCGAGCTCACTGACACTGTAACATCTTACATCAGTTTTTGCGAGGACATCTGTGTGCAAACCAAGACCTTCTGCACATATAACAACAGCAAACCTTGGTTTACTCCTAACCTTAGGAGGCTGCGTCGAGCCAAAGAGGAGGCCTACAGTAGTGGGGACCGGGACCTATATAAGCAGGCCAGGAACAATCTGACAAAGGAGATCAAGGTAGCCAAAAGAAGCTACAGCGAGAAATTAAATAATAGCCTCTCAGCCAACGACCCTGCATCAGTTTGGAAAGGCCTGCAACAGATCACAAACTACAAGAGGGCACCCCCCCCACCCTGCAGAAAATCTCAGATTGGCTGACGACCTGAACGACTTTTACTGCAGGTTTGAAAAGCACCCACCATCACACCCCTCACGCGCAAAAGATTTTCCCTCAACACCCAACCCCCTCCCCCCACCTGCGCTAACTATCCACGAGAAGGATGTGTGCCGGCTGTTTCAGAAGCTGAAAATCAAGAAGGCTCCAGGACCTGATGGTGTGTCCCCCTCCTGTCTGCGAGTCTGTGCTGAACAGTTGGCGCCAATCTTCACGCAGATCTTTAACAGTTCTCTGGAGCTGTGTGTAGTGCCCCCCTGCTTTAAACGCTCCACCATCATCCCAGTCCCTAAGAAACCCTCCATCACAGGACTAAATGACTACAGGCCGGTCGCCCTGACGTCTGTGGTCATGAAAGCCTTCGAAAGACTGGTGTTGAGCCACCTGAAGGACATAACAGGACCCCTGCTGGACCCCCTGCAGTTTGCCTATAGGGCTAACAGGTCGGCGGATGATGCTGTCAATATGGGACTACAATACATCCTGCACCACCTCGACTGCCCAAGGACGTATGCCAGGATCCTGTTCGTCGACTTCAGCTCGGCATTCAATACAATCATCCCTGAACTCCTATATCATAAGCTCACCCAGTTTGCAGTTCCTGTCACCACCTGTCAGTGGATCATCAGCTTCCTGATTGACAGGCAGCAGCATGTCAGACTGGGGAGCACCACATCCAAAACTCGGTCCATCAGCACTGGCGCACCACAGGGGTGTGTCCTCTCCCCGCTGCTCTTCTCCCTCTACACCAATGACTGCACCTCAAAGAACCCGTCCGTAAAACTCATCAAGTTTGCAGATGACACCACCGTCATTGGTTTGATCCAGGATGGTGATGAGTCTGCCTACAGACAGGAGGTGGACCAGCTGGTCGAGTGGTGCAG
Source organism: Mallotus villosus (assembly GCA_903064625.1). Taxonomy (NCBI): domain Eukaryota; kingdom Metazoa; phylum Chordata; class Actinopteri; order Osmeriformes; family Salangidae; genus Mallotus; species Mallotus villosus. Next base: position 23,690 of record CAEFZP010005560.1, on the reverse strand, counting down.
TCAGAACCACCTGGAGTTAAACAACAAGAAGACTCTGGAGATGTCAGTGGATTTTAGGAGAAGCCCCCCCCCACTCCTCCCCCTCACCATCCAGAACGACACAGTGTCCACTGTGGAGTCCTTCAGGTTCCTGGGAACAACCATTTCACAGGACCTAAAATGGTGTCCCCACATCGACTCTGTCCGGAAAAAGGCCCAGCAGAGGTTATACTTTCTACGACAATTAAGGAAGTTTAATCTGCCTAAAGATCTGCTGACCACCTTCTACTCCGCCATCATTCAGTCTGTCATCTGCACCTCCATCACTGTCTGGTTTGGGTCAGCCACCAAACGGGACAGGGCCAGACTGCAACGGACTATAAAGACTGCAGAGAGGATCATAGGAGCTGACCTCCCCTCCATCCAGGACCTGTACCAGTCCAGGGTCAGGAAAAGGGCCGTAAAAATATCTGCAGACCCCTCACATCCTGGATATAACCTATTCAACCTCCTCCCCTCTGGTAGGCGATACAGGGCACTGCCTGCCAAAACCAGCCGACACAAAGACAGCTTCTTTCCCCAAGCAGTCACTCTGTTGAACTCTCAGATCTCTCACATCCTGTCGCTGAAGGTCCATTAACACTTGTGTTGTACCTCATGTATATTTTTCAAACTCAAATATTGTTAACACTACCTCAGCACTGATCTGCCTTGCACTGTACTTATATTTGTATATTTATTTTGTAATCTTAAATCTGACCGTGTATATATACCATATATATATTTATATTTTATCTAATTCTTAATCACTGACTGATTGCACCATTTCTTCCATATCTTGAATTGTTGTTGTGTATTTGTTTTTGTTCATTTGTAAATATTGTTTAATTAACAGTATTTTTAATGTTTTTAATGTTTTAAGTGAATGTTGTATTTGGAGAGCAAATGGAGCCGAAATCAAATTCCTTGTTTGTTTACGCAAACCTGGCCAATAAAGCTGATTCTGATTCTGATTTTCTCATTTCTGTATTTTCAGCCATTTAAAAAATGTATTTCAGATTTCAGCATTCCAACGCATTTTCAGCAGGAAATGCTCTTTCTAGTTACACATCTTCTCCCATTGGAGTCTATGGCAGCCCCTAGAACCGTATGGTGAAAAGTTGAGAAATTTGGCACACTCATTCAAGACAATCCCGTCTTCATTTTCACCAAGTTTCATTTGTCCCATTGGAGCACTCTAGCGCCACCAACTGGTCAAAGTTGGACTTGTGTTTACACACTTAACTTTTTAACAGTATGACCAATTTTCAAAAATGAGGTACAGTTGGATTCCCTGGGTCAAGACTAGTACAACACACCCCATGACGCCAATTTCCGGTAATATAGATTTTCCGCCATTTTGAATTTTAAGAAAACACGTTTTTTTGCTACTCCTCCTTCAATTTTTATCCATTCTTCCCCAGAGTTGGCACACATCATCGACAGACCAACCCTCACAGAAGTTATTCATGGATTTTTGATTTTCAAAACCGTTTGTCCGGTACAGCCAATCAAAATCTACAACAAAGCAACCAAACAGGAAGTTGGGTCATATCTCCGCAAAACTTTGAGAAATCAACACCAAACTTGGTACGATGACTCAGAACCCTCTTCTGAGGGTGTTCAATCAATTTGGTGTCATGTGATCACTGGGCGTGGTCGGTGGAAGCAAAAATGTGTTTTGGCCAATAACTGTTTGCTTTTATTAAGTGATTCCTTTGTCTCATGATATCTGACTTGGGACATACCATGTGTGTCCTATGATAATTTTTTATAACAGCCGAATTGATGCGGCCGCCATTTTGAATTACTGAAAACACGTATTTTCTGTACTCCTCCTACACATGTTGTCAAATCTTCACCAAATTTGGCAGAGATTATCTTCAGACCAAGCCTCACAAAACCCATCACATGTTTTTTTGATTTTCCAAACCGTTTGCCCGTTACAGCCAATCAAAATGTGCAGCTAAGCCGTCAAACAGGAAGTTGGGTCGTAGCTCAGCAAATTTTGATGGATTCACACCAAACTTGGTATAGGGACTCGGAACCCTGTTCTATGGATGTTTAAGATGTTTTCTCGGTCATATGACTGCTTGGCCACCTCATTGCTGCTTGCAGCTATATTTGTTTTGTAACTTTCCTTCTAATGCCGACTAACAGTCTAGCTAGAGTCATTTGCTCAGTAAGGTATGTTGATATGTATTTGAAACGTATTTGAGACATCCCAACCTAGAAAATCTTCCACCAGACGGATAAGACACAGTTCAGCTTCCACACTGCCTCTTTTGTGCGACTCTTTTTTTTTGTGCGATTTTTTTAATGAATTTAAGATTGCAGGTATTTTTCTCATTCAGCCATTTAAATTTTTTTATTTCAGATTTCACCATTCCAACGCATTTACAGCAGGAAATGCTCTTTCTAGTTATTAGGATTCCTCCGTCTGGAGGGAACCTATTGTTATTGGTGTTTTTTTTTCTTGTTCCATGGGAGTCAATGGCAGCCCCTAGACCCCTTCGACAACTTTTTGTGAAATTTGGCACACTCATTAAGGACAGTCCCTTTTATACTTACACCAAGTTTCATGTTTCCCATTGCACCACTCTAGCGCCACCAATGGGTCAAAGTTGGACTTTTGTTTCCACACGCAACTTTTGAACCGACGAGTTCAACACACTCTATGAAGTCAATTTCCGGTTATATAGATTTTCCGCAATTTCCGGTTTTATCAAAAACCTTTGAAAGCCTACTCCTCCTTCAATTTTGTTCCAATCTTCTTCAAAATTACCATATATGCTCTTCAGACCAAGCCTCACAAAAGCTATCGAACATAATTTTGATTCCCACAACCGTTTGTCCGTGACAGCCAATCAAATTCAGCAGAAAATCCACCAAACAGGAATTTGGATCAAATCTCAGCAAATCTTTGAGATATTAACACCAAACTTGGTATATCGGTGGAAGACACTAGAACATTTTACCATGTGCAAGGGCTACTTCATATTTCCAAAAATGATTTGATTTAAAGCAAATCAACTTTATCGCTGACGCTAAAATAATGCTTTACACATCAGCCAGTCAAAAACTGATACTCCGATTCAATCACCAGTTCATATGAAGACTCTTGAGAATGTTTAGTACACAAATCTGAGAAAAGGTTGACTGTAAGATGAAAAGTCAATGTTTGGTGAATATTTGAAACATGCTAGCTGGGCTAATTTCTTGTGAAATTGAGAATGAAAAAGTCTCTCTCTGCTCCTCTGCACGTGCGCGCTCCACATTCTCACACACTCAGCCTTCCCTTGACACACGCGCGGGCTTGGCAAGTCGCACACACAACAATTAAGGAGATTGTGGGCTGACCAAGCCCCCACCCTTCACTCCTTGGCTTGAAGTGAAGGCCCTTGTGGATCTTGATTGTCTCCCGTTTCCTATTTTGTATGCAATGGTAAAAAGTTCTAAAAATCCTGAAACATTGATAGTGTAGGCCAAGAGTAACTACCACACCACAAATGGCCCACCATTACTCATAGGTGGCGCTACAGGCCACGCCCTGATGCACAAACATACAAGGCTTTCTGGAATGGATAGGCTCACCAAGCCCCCTCCTTTCACTTCCTGGTTTGAATAAAGGCCCTTGTGGATCTTGATGGTATTGCATTTCAGATTTGGTATCCCATTGGTAATTCTGCAGCATAGATTTTTCTATACATTTACAATTTGTCAAGGATATACATTTTTCAATGGTTCGCAATGTTTGGAGGAATCCGCATCACTGCTTTGCAGTTATATTTATTGTTATTGTTCACATTAACAATATTCACAATCGATCAAATTCCAGGGGCCTCGTGTATAAATGTTGCATACGCACGAAAAGCTTGCGTACGCTGGTTTTTACGCATACAGTGTGATGTATAAAAATTAACTTGACTTATGTGCGGGCCGTCACAGAAACTTTTGAGCAGACGTGAGAATGTGCGGGCCGTCCGCAAAGTCTTGTCTGGCTCTGTAACATGGCGAATTCTTACTGAAAAGTGCAGAAACTCACCAACGCTTAGGTAAACAAAAACAAATTACGAGTATTTAGTGATCCTAAACATGTTTATTTTTAGTGGGTTCTTCAACACTTAAGCGTTTGTAATATGCAAGAAAATTCAAACTGTAATTTTTTTTTAAATAAACATTTTTGGCAGACAATACGGAATAACGACAAGAGCCCCTTTTCACTGGACCATGTCACATATGTGCCTAAGCAGCTTATTTGGGAGTTTGGACAAAGTAGGCAGCATTAGGCTGTATGTTTTGTAGAATTTCCTGAAGTTTGTACGTTTGTACTCATAAACCTCCATATTCTTAATATACATTTGGATTCGGAATAGCAGTTACTTTTATAGAAATTACATTTATGTATTTCTGTAATTTTCAAACTTTGCCAAGACATCCGACGGGCCGAGCCGAACGCCCTGGCTGGCCGGACCCGGCCCGCGGGCCGTATGTTTGACACCCCTGGTCTATACTATACAAAAGGCATTATTTCAGGGCTCGGAAAACAGATTGTGTGGACATTGAATTCCTGCAGCAAGTTGCTCATATAGACCAAAGTGTGCCAATACACATGGGAATTTGAGTAATACATGTCCTTATACTCACCCATACATGCATAAATGGACATGCACCTCCCTACCTGCAAAAAATCATTGCTCCCCAAACCCCACTGCACCCTCGGTCTTCAAACAGCTTGCTCCTCCGCGTCCCCAAAACCAAGCTCCGCACAATGGGCGACCGGGCCTTTTGCTCGACAGCGCCACGCTTGTGGAACAGCCTCCCTGACCACCTAAGGGCAACGCAGACGCTAGAGTCCTTTAAAGCTGGACTAAAAACATTTTTATTCAGGAAGGCATTTCCTGAATAAAACAGGTAAACAGGTCGTAGCATTTCTGGCCTTATGTTAAATCTTATGTTAATGTTACAAAGTTTTCTACTATGCTTATGTTAAAATGTATTTCATTTTATTGTATTATTATAGTTAGTTTCTAATATGTTGGCACTCTGAGACTCTTATGAATGAGCGCGTTACAAATCAAATGAATTATTATTATTATTATGATTATGTAAAGTATTTTGAATACATGATATATTTTCATGTAACTGATTAAGATTTTACTGAAACTAAATGGTTCCAACTGTCCAAAACACCACTGTTACCTGTTCACAATAGGTGTACATGCATCAAAGCAGCAGAAGATAAATTATGTGATATAGATTTGTTGTCTGTCTCTCTCCTTCTCTCTGTTCAGGTACCGCACTTACATGAGGCCCAGGTACAAGGTGGCTTACAAGATAGTGACAGAGATGGAGTGGAAGTGCTGCCATGGATACATCGGGGAACACTGCAGCGAGGGACCAATTGGCGCTGGGTCGGGAACCCCAATTGCCACGGCCCGACCAAGACCCAGACCAGGACAAACTGGTACGGGTTCTGGTCATGTGCTGAGTGCATATCAATGCAATGGATAGTATTTTGAGAAATCATCTTTTACAAATAAAAAAAAAGTTTATGTATTCAACCCTAAAACGTGTTTTTAGAAGTGTTGGTTGAATTAACACATCAAATCATTTGTACTGCATGGGACCTAGCTGAACTAGTGTTGACTATGTTCCAGGTCGAGGAGACAATGACAAGATGCGTCAGCTGGAGGACAAAATCCAGAGCCTGACCAAGGACCTCCACGACCTGCAGTCCACACTTAGGGGCATGAACGAGCGCTTCCAGGAGGAGATGCGCAAACCAGGCTTTACCGGTGGCTCCGGAGGGGGCAAGAACCCTGCAGACGCAGCCCAACCAGAGATGAAAGAGGCAATCCACAGCATCCAGACAAAACTGGACCAGCTGGACAACCGGACCCAGCTCCATGACAAAACATTGGTCAGCATCAACAACCACCTGGTCAACGGGAAGGGCGTGACGGGCAACAATCTAGGGGGGGTCATTGTAGGCGGTGGTGTCAGCAGTGGACAGCTGAACGCACTTAAGGAGGAGATCCTGAGAGAACTAGAGCGGAGGGTGTCACTGTCCTGTTCCTCTTGCAAAGCTGGGGTAGATGACCTGCGCAGACAGCAACAAGAGGGCCGTGAGAGGATCCGTGCACTTGAGAAGCAGCTGAACGCAATGGATGTACGCTATCGTCTGAGCCTGGATGAACTGAGGAGGGACCTGACCCGCTCGCACGGCTGCTGCGATACTGTCAATGACCTTAAGACCCGAGTCACGGATGCCGAGCGGAAGATCAGCTCTGCGTCAGAGAACTATGACATCATACAGAATCGCCTGGACAAGGAGCTGTTTGGTTCCAATGGTGGTGGTTTTGGAGGAAGACAGGGAGGAGGATTTGGCAGCAGTGGAGGTAGTATAGAAGGCACCAGAAGACCAGAGGACAGACTGGACAGCAGGCTGAGGGACCTGGAGAGGAGAGTTAACAACACAGTCCAGAGAACTCCAGAGGAACACTTTGCCTACATGGAGAAGGTCCTGAAGGACTACTTCCACAGAGAGCTGGGAGATCTAAGGACAGTGTTCCTGGATCGTTTCGATGACCAAGCCTTCAGAATCTCAGACGTGGAGCTAGACCTGGGCTTGGTGAAGGATAAGGTGTCAGATCACAACAAGCGGCTGTTAAGTCTTGAGAACAACACCTCCCTCTTGAACAGGAGGATGGAGGAGTGTGGCTGTGGGGGAATCAAAGAAGAAGGAGGGGGCATTGGAGGAGGAGGGAGAGTATATGGAGTAGGTGGCCCTGGAAGTGGTGGAAGAGGGGATGGGGGAGTAATTGAAGGGGGGATGGATGGGAGAGGGGATGGAGGAGGTCTTGGAGGAGGGGGAACAGGACGATTTAGTGGAACTGGGGGAAGGGATGAAGGTGGAGGAAGAGGAGGAGTAGGGGGAGGATTAGGAGGAGTGAGAGGAGATAGTGTTGATGAAGACACAGTGAAGTCCCTGGAGTGGAAGGTAATCGCCAACGAGAATGACATCCGTCGCTTTGACACTCGTCTCAAAGATCTCTCCATTTCTGGCGACTCCCTCATGGACAAGGTTGTTGACCTTAGCCAAGACATCCTCAGGATCAAAGCTGTGACAGGGGAGAAGGGAGAACACTTTAACCGAATCGTCACTGAGATTGAGATGCTAGGCAATGACTGCGACGCCTGTGGGAGGGTGGAGGATGAGTTGAGGAAGCTGAAGAACCACACACTGCATACCCTGAACCGCTGGCAGACAGATATAAATGCTATCCGGGTCAAGGACTCCAGTCAGAACTCCTGTTCCCAGGTATGCTCTAACATCCAGGAAGAGGTGGGGAGGCTGAGGGAAGACATGGATAAGTGCACTGTGCAGTGTAAGATCGGCCCAGACACTCCCACAGACACTGGAGGAGCAAGAGGAGGAGCAGGAGGAACAGGACTCGGTGGAACAGGAACTGGAGGAGGAAAGCTGGTTGAACCTCAGAAGCCCCTTGATGGCCACAGTGTGATTGGGGGCACATTCAACAACAACCACCTAAAGACACTTCAGGGTGAGCTGTCGGAAGTCATCCTGACATTCAGCTACATTAACGACACATTGAAAGGTCTGGAGCACACAGTTCAGAAGCACAGCAGTGTTATAACTGACTTGGGAAACACCAAGGACAAGATCATCTCTGAGCTTGATAAGATCCAGCAGGAAGTCAATGAGCACATTGAGGAAAGCCTTGACCGGTTGGACAGAGTTGACAGGGACGTACGCCGTTTTGAGAGCACGCTGGTGGTGGAGATTGGTGACTGCAAGCGTTCTGCCGATGGGCTGGAAAAGAGGCTATCCAAGATGGAAGGCGTGTGCGCAAGGCTGGATGGAGTGTCTGACTCGCTAGCAAGGATTAAAGATGGATTAAACAAGCATGTGTCAGGGCTGTGGAACTGCGTTAATGGGCTAAACGCAACTGTGACCTCCAACGGAATGGTCATCCAGGACATAAAGACTACACAGCTTGATAGGATCCATGGGAAGATCAAGGACCTGAACTCCACCGTCAACAACCTGTTCAAGGAGTTCCACAGCCTCTCAAAACACAACCTCACAGGTGAGCTGTAAAATAATATTTACATTTTCATGTTAATTATTCTGACTGAGTTAGTGTATGACTGATCAACTGGCTATCTGACAGACTGGCTGACTTACAGATGCTGTTAATGATATGATCTGACTGCACACACGGTCTGAGCTGTCTTTTTGTTGAGTTTGAGAAAGTCACCATCTACCTCCAATTTGTTCACCTTTGTAGGCCCTGTACTGCGGTAAAGAGGTTTGAATGGTTTAGAAATTCTACTAACACTGTCTTTTTTCTGTACATGCAAGGTTTACCCTTTCCTTTCTAAAATGAAAAACAGTCTCTTGTGTCTATGATATGAGGTTCTTTGTGGGTTCTATTGCATAGTCAGTGTACAGTGTACAGTATTTCAGAGTCTTCAGTTACACCATTTGGACCCACACTCAAGACAGACCGAGTGTAAGCAACAATAAACACACCACAATCATCAAACACCACCAAAGAAATATACAAATTCACCTGTAATCCTACAATTAAAACAGTGTCTATTTATGCAACATACACAGGTGAAATAGTGCTGGGACTTTAAGCAGACACAGGGTTATATAATAGAGGAATTCTAAGCTTGCCCTGTGAAAGCTTATGTATTTTTTATTTGTTTCAACCGGCCTTGTATGTGATCAAAACACCAATTCTCCTTTTTTGTGGACTATGATTTGACTGAGCAGTACATGTGGAAAGCATAAATATGTATTCTCAATGAAGAATAAAGTATGTAACTAAGTATCTAACTATAAATGGAAAACATCATCTTGTTAACAATAAGATCAATGTCCTGACTCATTTGCTACCAGCTTACTTTTGTTATTAGTATGTTCATATGTTGCATGTGCCATTATAGTGTCTACAGTCCACTTACATGTGTGTCAAGCATGTTTACATTTTATGTTTCCTGTCTGATTGTAAAACTCTGTTGAATGTATTTGGAGTTTTATTCGACGCTAACAAAAGTGTGTTATCTTTTTGTTTCCTAACCCCTGTCCCAGGCCTACCTGGACCACCTGGTCCCCAGGGAGAGAGGGGCTTTGCTGGGCTACCTGGGCCCAAAGGTCCCTATGGACCTCCAGGAAGGCAAGGAGAGATTGGTCTCAAGGGACTTCCAGGTAAGATAAGAAACCAGGAGACCTATTTAGTATTAGTTTTTTGCTGGATGATACTGTATTTGTGTGAATACACTGTGATTCGTCCTAGAAGCGCCACTGACTCTACCTTTACCTCATTGAGATGAACAAGGATTGCGTTTTCATGACATTTGAATCATTGAGTTTCTCATGTCCTAACAGAGATTCTAGACAATTATTATTTGAATACAGAATTTGAGACAGTTCCAAGTTATCTTCTCAGAATTTAAGACAATCACAGACAATGGCCGCGTTTCCCAGATTCGCTCTAGAACGCTCTTAGAATGCTCCTAAGAAGTTCTTAGCGTTAAGAGCTTCTTAACGAATCTGGGAAACGTGGCCAATGTCTTTCTAAACATTTCTCCAATAATATCCCAATCAGGTTTGCCTGGTGCTGATGCCCATATGCCAAAGTTGTCCTTCTCAGCTGCCCTCACAAACCCCATGGTTAATGCAGGAACCATTGTCTTTGACAAGGTCTTTGTCAACGAAGGAGAATTCTACAACCCAAGGACAGGTAACTACAACACAGAGAGCCAATAGGTTTCTTACTTGCACAGATCATTCCTCTTCACTCTCAATGGTACATTTGGTTGCTAATAGGTTTTATGGTTCACATTAATCTGAAATTCAGTTGATTATAAGGCATTCATGTAGAGATTTTTCCTAATGCATTTAGCTACAATTGATTGGAATTAGAATAGGCCAGTTACTAAGTTGTGTTCAAAATACTACATTTCTACAATGAGCTCCAACTCTCCTCCTATGCCTGGTTCATGTCTCCCCCAGGTATCTTCAAGGCACCCGTTGACGGCCACTACTTCTTTAGTGCCATCTTGACAGGTTACTGGAATGAGAAGATCGAGGCAGTCCTTTCCAAGTCTAACTATGGCATTGCCCGTGTGGACTCTGGAGGCTACCAGCCTGAGGGTCTGGAGAACAAGCCTGTGGCAGAGGCCAAGGACACCCCAGGCTCACTGGCGGTCTTCAATATCATCCTACAACTCCAGATGGGGGACACTGTGTGCATCGACTTGGTGATGGGCAAGCTGGCCCACTCTGTGGAACCTCTTACGATCTTTAGTGGAATGCTGCTGTACGAGAAGATGTGATTGTAGGATGCATGTATGAATGGATGTTCTAGAGAAGACATGGAGAGGACGAAAAAAGGAATGGACTTCTTTCAACACCAACGATTTTTATTGACGTCGGCTTTAAACAGAAGACGAAAAACAATGACAGGGTCCAATGACGAATGAACCTCTGAACTGTTAAGGAAGTTGTTTCCTGGTCTTCCACCTTATCCCTGGTCTTCAGATATTACCTTGAGATCTGATTAACTTTTAAATAACAGGAAATTATGTTAACAAAGCACATACCTTCTCATATTATAACCTATATACTCCACGTTTTCAATATGTGTTTTTACAGAGGTTTGTACTACTGCAGGATGTTTTATATTCTTATCCTTATAAAGCCTGAAACCCCATAACTCAATCCAGTTATGGGACCACGTATGCCTTTGATTTAGTACACCCTCTCCAATGTAACTCAAACACAGCTCAAATCGAAGTAAGGTAAATCAAACACACCTCAAATACAAAAACATCTGTAATTGACCAAGAGCTGGGTATGAATCGTCATCCTCCCCTTTCCAAAGCTGAACATTAGTTTTACCTCGTATTTAAATGTTAAATGTTTTACCCATGTTGCTGAACAATAATGTCTAAGAGCCAGAGATTTACAAGTTATTCCACTATACAGTTAGCCTGGCTCTGCCCTCCTACGTACTTCCGCACAATTTTCATTGTGCTTCTGTACTGCGTATGGGCTTGAGGTATATTGGTCAGGTGTCTCCGGTAAACTTTTCACCTGTCCAATCAGCGAACAGAGGGAGTGACTGAGAACGACGTTGATGTTTTGCGCTAGTTTGAGTTGTAGTTACGTAATGGTGGCGGAGTCAGATGCGAGCGAAGCCTTTCAGTCCGTTGTGGCAATGCTGCCGAATATCCAGAAGTTAAAGCCGGAGCAAGAACAATCTTTGATCCCCACGGGCTTCGTTTGATTTTCCAGCTAGCTCCGTTAGTGGTGAAGGAGTTGGCTAAGGCGAACGCTAGTGATTGGTTATGCCAGATCCAGAGTGGCTCTGGGCAGATCCAATAGTTTTAAACTTCAACAGAGTACCCGCCTTCGAGCCCAGACTGTATGTACAAATGCAATGTACGAGAGTCTGGTTAGGACCAGGCTACTATACAGTTTCCTAAACAGTGAATATAGGAGTGGATCAGAAAAGTTGTTTGCTTGAATTTTGTAAGTTCTTTTCGTTTTTTTATTACTATGAATTCCCTTGTAAGTCATGTAAAGGATGTTTTCATGTTACTGTGCACATTTAGCTTATGTTTGCTTGTGTGTTTTGTACACCTACGAGGATTCCTTTATTCCAGCCATATACTATGTGTGTGCCATGCCGTGCCTTTGCTACAGCGCCATATGGCATCATGCATCAACATAGAATCCTCATTGTTCAGCCATCAGCTATGATCAACAGAACTTTATAGCCACCAAATCAAGGAGGAACAACTTGGGAGATGTCTACACACAGAAGCCCATGTCAGTCAGGGAGTCCATTAGATGGCATTATATTACCTAGGATTAAATCATTTTACTTGATAGAAAGTCTAAATAGTGCTCAGTCTGACTTTGAGAGATCAAACTCAGGGCCTCATGTACTTGTATCATGTAAACGCTTTTGCGCCCACTTCAGGCGTATTTGTTTTGCAACGTGCGCGTAAAAGAATGGCGAGGTATTACACGGAATTACGCTTTTCCGTGTCATGCATATGCATTCACGTGAGGGGAAAGTGGGAGTTTCCCATAAAGAGATGAGAGGGGATGCGTAAAGTGTGCCTAATTATGTATTCAGCGGTATGTACAAGAAAAGCCCTCTATTGCGGTGAAAATTCTCCGGCCCTTAAAAGCCGGTGTAAACCAGGATGCGGGTTTCCTCGGAAATGCCACCTAGTGAGATGGCAGCAGTAATCCGAGCAAAACAAAGACAAAACTGACAGGATTTTTGCCACAAGAATCACACTTTTTCAGTTAAGTGAACACAAAATCGTTAAACAAGCAGCCATGCAATATTACAGTTACTGGAAGAAATCAAAGATGACATCGAATCTCCGATTTAGCGTTCACACATTCCAATCCAGAAGTTGTTAGACTCCTCGCTACATTATAAATAGTGGCATCAGGATAATTTCAAACAGTCATAGGATCAGCTGTGGGAATATCGCAGTCTGCACTCAGCCGTATCATAGCACAAGTACTTAACGCTTTGCTACAGCGCAGTGCCTCTGATCTGTTAATGGCAACTTTTTCTTTAGTACGCCGTTTAAGGTCCTGCCACCTCTTTTTCACCTCTTCCAACTGTCTGCGGGTCGAGGATATTGCATTAATTAGGGTTCCTCAAGTAGGAGGGAACCTATTGTTTTTGTTAGTTTTATTATTATTATTATTAATCTTCTTCTCCTTGCGCCACAATAACTCAACATGTTTTTGGTAACGCATTTTCTAATTTGGCACATTGATACTACATACAAGTGGGTACCCCCACACCAAATATGGGACACATTCGACTGTAGGGGATGCCACAGGCCACGCCCTAAAGTCCAATTTTCGAAGTGATGGCATTTCCACCCTATTGCTCCAATTCTTTTGAAAATTGGTCAACGTGCCTTATTTCCAATGGGGAACAAAAAAAGCCTCAAGGACCCATAAGGTCCGCCATGATGGATTTTCCTGTACATTGAAAACTTGGGGACATCTTTAAAATGCATGTCCTCTTAAACCAAAGGTCCAATTGACTCGTAATTTGTAACAGATGTGTAGAATACATGTCTTTATATAGAGTGATATGGAATAAGAAATGCAATACAAAATGGCTGAAAGGGGTGTATTTATGTAAATGTCCACATTGCCTCAATATGATTTGGTCAATAAATCAAATATAATTTTGACTGATGGTTTTTCAAACCCAATAGGGTTCAAGATGACATCACTCTGAAGTACGATTAACAATTTCACCTTGGTATGTCAAAATATGATTGAATTAGAGCTGTTTCAACATTGGCTGAGTCTAACAATGCTTACCACAGGAGAAACAGCTTACTTTTTGATACAGTAACTGAACATGAATATATTCAGCACTAAGAATAGCTCAATGGGCTGGGATTGTGACCTGTACAGTATAAAGTCATAGGTTCGAATCCAGACACAGCCTTTTAGCCTGTCATCAATTTGAGTATCTGTTTAGTTCAACAGGATGACATCATTCTGAAGTACCATGCACAATTTCACCTTGACACATCAAAAGATTATTGAATTACAGCTGTTTAAACTTTGGCCGAATCAAACATTATGTGCTACAGGAGAAACAGCTTACTTTAAAAAAAAAGAGTAACTGACTTCATAGTAATTCTTGAGGGTAGCTCAATGGGTTGGAGAGGTCTCCCACAAAGTGCAAGGTTACAGGTTCAAATCCTGGCACAGTCAATTGGCCTGTCATCATTTTGATTACTTGTTTAGTTAAACAGGCAGATATCATTCCAAAATACCATGTGCAATTTAATGCAATTTCACCTTGAAATGTCAACCGTTTCTTAACCTTTGTCCCAAAGCTGACCAAAAACAAATACTCATATCACGCAGTCGGAGCACAGCTAGATACTCAGCGTCAGCACCCTTGGGTACCCAGAATGCAGTGCGGCATGTCAAAAAACGCAAAGACTTGTGGAAAATAGTTTGGTTATAACAGCCGTGTGAGGGATTTCAGTTGTTGTGTTCGTTCAGTTAGATCTTTGTAAATAATGTTTACCTTACATAAAAACATTGATGGAATAACATGTTTTATCAAAGCCAATTGTAGGGTTTTCCAATAAAACTCAGATTGTAGGGTTTTTCAAAGGAGATGATTCTGAAGATTTATTTTTAACAAAGACATTAACAAACATGAAATACCCACACTCCGTACAAATCACTGTACAAAAAATATGATTCACTTTTTTCAGTGTCAATGTGTGTGTGTGTGTGATCAATGAGAAGGGTGTGCCTGTCTCTCAGCACATAGTTTGTCCAGTCTCGGTGCAATGGATGATAAGGTGACTCTAAGATCATTCTCAACTTGGAGACGAGCTCTGTATTTGTTCTTCATTGCAGTCAAGGTCGAGAAAGATGACTCGCATAAGTACGTGGTGGGAACTGGTCGCAATATTTGCATGGCCTGTGCTGTGAGTTCAGGGTACTCAAGTGAGAGGGAGGGCCAAAAGTCTACATGGCTCACCTGCTGGAATCGGGCTTTCAAAGTCCGATCACAGGACAAATCGACGAACTCCTCCTCTGCTTTGACAGTGAGGCTACATGTAGCTGCTGGAGCAAAGGGATCACGCACCCAGTCCCAAGCATCCGTGTTCAAGTCAGAGAAGTAGTCCACGAAGTGCTTACTAAGTGCAGTGAGGTGAGAGGTGATTACCACTTTCACGACAGTCACTGGCAGGTGGTTTGCGTTCAGATATTCAGTGAGATGAGGGAACATCTCTGTCACTCCATCTGCCAGTCGACGTCTCCATAGTTCAGCCTTTTTCATGAACGCAGTGATTTTGTCAACCACTTCCAGGATGGATGCGTAGCGTCCTTGGACGAAGAGGTTGAGGCTATTAAGAATGCTGAATACGTCCACCAGATATGCCAATTTGGTAACGTACTCATGGTCGGAAAAAAACTTTCTGATGTCGGGCTTTTCCGTTCTCAGAAACTCTGATACCTCTCTGCGTAGCTCGAACACCCGCTGAAGCACCTTTCCACGGGAGAGCCACCTCACTTCAGAGTGATACAGCAATGTGTCGTGGCCCGCATCCATTTCCCGAGTGCAGGTCTGGTTCCATGCCTTTGGAAGCGAGCGCTTGCCGGTGCAGCATACAGTGCACAGACTTCACGTTAGGGTTCACATTCTTTATCCGAGCGATAACGCCATTCTTTCGGCCTGTCATCGCTGCCGCTGCATCGGCGCCAACGGCCACACACTTCATCCAGCTCAGCTCAGCTTCGTCAATGAACTTATCCATGAGCCGGAAGATCTCCTCGCCCGTTGCCCTGCCAGGGACCTCTTTGCAGAACAAGAAGTCCTCCAGAATCGCTCCTTCCCATGGGTAACGGACAAGAGAGATAAGTTGAGCAGCACTAGCTATGTCCGTTGATTCATCCAGCTGAATAGAAAAGTGATCACTAGCTCGAAGTCTGTCCAGAAGTTGTGACAGGATATCAGCCGAGAGGTCACCAATCCTTCGCCTCACAGTGTCGTTGGAGAGAGGTACACTTTTCAACTTGTTAGCCGCCTCTGTTCTTACCATAGCCTCACACATATCCACTGCTCAGATCAGATCAGAATCCCTTATAAGTCCCACAATGGGGAAATTTGAGGGTTTCACAGCAGCAGCGCAGGCACAGCGCAACAAGAGCAAAAAGAAAGAGCAAAACAACCTAGTAAGAAACAAAACAACAATAATAAACAGAACAGAAGGTAAACAGTAAATAATAAATAACAAATACATAGTAAATAGTAGCACCACTTAACAATACAAATTAAATAATTAGATAATTTAATTAAATAATTAAATACATTTGAATTTTGTTGTGTGTTCAAATTGGGTTGGATCACATCTGGTTGTATAGTCTGACAGCAGCAGGAAGGAAGGACCTTCGGTACTTCTCCCTCACACACCGGGGATGAATCAGCCGGTGGCTGAAGGAGCTGTTTAGAGCTCCCAGGGTGTCCCGCATGGGGTGGGAGGAGTTGACCATCAGGGAGCATAGCTTAGCAACCATCCTCCTTTCTCCTACCACCTCCACCGTATCCAGTGGACACCCCAGCACACTGCTGGCCTTCCTGATGAGCTTGTTAATTTTCTTCCTGTCGGCTGTCGAGATGCTGCTGCCCCAGCAGGCCACTCCAAAGAAGATGGCTGATGCCACCACCGAGTCGAAGTAGGTCCTCAGGAGTGCTCCCTGCACACCAAAAGACCTCAGACTCCTCAGCAGATAGTGTCTGCTCTGTCCCTTCTTGTAAATAGCCTGTGTGTCATCAGTCCAGTCCAGTTTATTGTTTAGGTGAACACCCAGGTACTTATAGGATCTCACAATGTCAATGTCCGTTCCCTGGATGTTCACTGGTGTCGGAGGAGAGTGTTTACTCCGGCGGAAGTCCACCACCAGCTCCTTGGTTTTTCCAGAGTTGATCTGGAGGCAAGGAGTTGCTGCTGGAAGGATAAGTTCTTCTGCAATGGTATGTGCCTTCTTGCACTTAGCGATCCGCTGGGCTACCAAATAGGAAGCCCTCTGTGCCTTTTCTGAGGTAGTTGCCAGGTTGGTTAGCCTGGTTCGCTGGTGGAAATATTCTTCGCTTTTTCTGACAAAGAATTCCTTCGGTTTGTTGCTGTGTTCCGTGTGCTTGGTAAGAAAATGCCGCTTTAGCTTGGCCGGTTTCATACCTTCGTTTGCTAGCAGCTGGAGACAGACACGTCTTCACGTAACCCAGAGTCAGCTTCTGAAGCGCGATTTATAGTTACAATCGTTTCGAAGACGACCTTCGTGAAGACTACTGTAATGACCAGGCATGCGATGTCGTTACAGAATCTGTATTGTTTATTTAACGTTAACACAGGCTACTGTTTGGCTGTAGCCTACGCCAAATCAACTAACAGAATCGTTACACACAGAACAATCGCGACCAGCTCTCTTGAATCCCAGGTGTAAGAGAGAGCTAAAAACGGTTAAACCCGGTCCTAACAATGCCCCCATCCCTTCAGCCCAACCCCCCTCCCATGTCCCTCCACCAACCACCAGGATGCCCGCAACCGAACATTCTGTGCATTCCTGTGATTGGCAGATAGCAGGTTGATCGGCATGTTAGACCCCACCAACACTGAACAAGCCACAAAACACAACAGCCCAACATGCCACACACATATGTCTGTGCGGGTCGCTACACAACTATCCGGCATGGGATACTAGGCTTCTCGAAGGTCGTCTTCGGAAAAAAAAATATATATATATATATTTTTTTTTAAACCTTTGGAAGCCAGACTTTTTCGCGGACCCCCTAGCAAGGCTGGACCCCAGTTTGAGAACCACTGCATTAGACTTTCCTCCTGGCCCTGACATAACCTTGTGATACTCACCAGAGACAGCATAGCCTGGGTGTATGGTGTAACACTGTAACATCCTTCCACTCATCTATGACAGGATCAGGCTGTATGTTTCAGATCAGGAATGCAGTTCTAGGACCAGACTCTCCCTGATCATCTCAAACTGATACTTGGACCAAAACAAGGGACACAGGGCACATGCCTTACTACTCTTAACTACTCCATCACTCCCTAGGGCAGATGTATGGGAGAGAAAAGTTTGTTTACAGTTTGCCAGGATACGGTATGGAAAATAAGCCGCATCGTGTACAAGCCGCACCCCCTCAAAATGAGCACTTTGGTTTGTACAAAGAGCTCAGTTAAGGCACCCTCACACCATAACGTTCTGGTCGACGTTCTACTTTAGAGGAAACGTTGGTAATCGTCCATGGTCGCTGGTATAGCACTTGTATATCGCCAGAAGAGCGTTGTGTGGATGCTGGTGACGCTGGTAATCGTCGGTGAGAGGTGGAGAATGCTGGTACAAAAAAAAAGTTTTGTACATGCACAAAAGTTCTCATGGAGACCAGCGTTCTTCAACGTTTAATTGTAAACGCTAGATAACGCTGAAGAACGTTTGTGGAACGTTTGACTAACGTTGCACGCGTTTGGCTTGGTTGTTATTCATCGTTTGCGCTATAGTGAACAACTCACTCGCTAGTAGCAGAAGCGCCCCTCGCACCCTTATGTAGTGTACGCGGCATGATGTTTGCTGTTCAGAACAACTGAATCCACTGATTTTCCAGTGTTTTATACCCGTTTGACCGTAAAACCCACACGCCAGCAAAACGCTACTCTGTCCTTATTCACACGTTAGTCACACGCTCAACACGCTCGTCTAACGTTGACTAATCGCTTGTTGCGCGCTAGGTACACGTCGTCGCGCGCCAGTGATACATCACCACACGCTAATAGTTTTCAAACTTGTCTTACTTGGTCGCTGTTACACGCTCCTCATGCGTCAGTCCCTCGCTAGTCAAGCGTCAGTCCCAGGTTAGTCACACACCTGATGTGTCCACCTCGCTTTAGAACGCTCTAAATTGAACGATTAGAACGTTCAGAAAATGTTGACCAGGACGTTATGGTGCCTTTACACTACCAAAGTTGAATGTTGGTAGCGATGCTAGCGTTATTTTGCTAGCTAGCCTTGAGCATTAAATTAGCTGCACGGTCTGTAGAGATCTTGAGAAGCCACTTTTTGTTCTAAAACTGGACTACAGCAACTTCGAAATAAAAGCCGCACAAGCACAAGAAAACTGTAAAAGGCCGCGGCTTATTTTCCGTAAAATACGGTAAGTGGTAGGACGCCTCATCAAAAGTCAGACTGGGTGAGTGGCAGCTGTCTTTAACTGAAGTTCCTCGCCTTTACCCAAATAATGAAAATTGTTACCTTGAATATGGAATTTTTTAAACACGTATGAGTGAAATAAATACTTACAGCCACATACTCTCTGTGTAGGAGTATGTTCAGAGGCCTGAAACTGCATAATTTCTTCCTCAATTTGTTGATAAGGGAGTTAAGAGAGTGAGGTGTTGCAGTCTACAACCTATTCAAACCAAAGCTTCCATTTGTTTTGGAATTTGGCACAACAGAGTACATTTACTGATGTGCCAACATATTAAAATATTAAAGACACATTTAAGAGTATGTCAAGAGTAACTGAATTTTATTCACACTCAACAGGAGTATGAGAAAGATGGTAGCCAAGTGAGAGACCAGGAGAGAAGTTAGGTTTTGAGGCTGGAATCTGTACTCACCCACACATGCACACACACCAGCTGTGTGGTTACGACAGGGTGGGGTACTGATATATATCCTGTTTATATTTCATCTTCACACACACACCCTTATTGATGGTGTCACTGTGTGTATTATCAACACATCTGTTTTACTGTAGGTCACTCTAGAGCTGTAAAAGCAATGACTCACTTTATCTGTCTCACACAGAGAAATGTGCATACACACATGCACAAACTTGCTCACACAGACACACACACAGTACACAATGCTTTAAAAGCATAAACTCTGGTTTGATTTTAAGAGTCGTTTATATGGTTAAGTGGTGTTTGTCCGGTACTCAAGGATACACCCTCATGCCTGTGTACAGACCAGCATTGCACCCCAAGGGCAGTCCACATGGGACTCTACAACATCCACTACATATTGTCCAGATGTCATCCTAACTACTGGGAAGGAACTCTATGATCTCAGCAATCAACATCAGCTTAGTCATTGAGAAGCTAAGAAAGTCTCTCACAATTTCCACTTGTGTGGACACAACTTCAAGTCAGGACAAGGTTCATTGATCATTCTGCTAGAATGTCTATTCTACTGATGATTATGATACACAAACAATATTGTGAATACAAAATACTGAAGCCAAAATGTGCATTACAAAATCAAGCAGGTAAATCAATAATTGTCTGTAGCCGTTACCTTACGTACATACTGTAGCACTGTCTACACATCACAGCTAGTACCAGAGGTTTTGGACAGATCAGTATAACACAAAGAGTTGGTACCAAATGATACAGCCTTAGTGTCAGATTCAAGAACTGTTCATTAATGATTGTTCCTTCATACAGTCATCATCATTGGTTTGCCTGGAAAAAAAACATTTGTGGCCCCAAATCACAAATGAAAATGTACGTTTTTTGACAGGTTGTCTTTCGTCTTCCCTGTTATCACTTTTTTTGCTCCACAATTCCGTCGTATCCGTGGACACCACACTTCCTGCCAGCAACCTGGCAACCAAACATCAGTGCTTCCCGTAAACTTCCTCCTGGACAGAAAAACAAAACACTAGCTGGGTTCATCATTGCAGTATGAATCATTAGACACTGGAAAAGGTAAGGCCTAGTTTTGCAGAATGGTTGAAGTTAATGACAGAATAACGCGCCCCCGCCCCCCATATCCAATTTTTCCTATTTTACTTATTATTAATCGGTACTTGTTTTAATTGTGACTTTTTGTTGTTGTTTTTCTATCTTTCTTGCCCAGGGGGGTATTCCAGGTAGCGGGTTTATTGAAAACTTGAGTTAGTTAACCCTGAAAAGAGCCATACTCTGGGTTTTCCGTTCCAGAAAGAGAGGTAACGACAACTTTTGGTCAGTGTCGATGGTAACTTACTCTGTGAACCTAACCTGCTCGCTAGCAGGTTTTCCATGACAAACTCTGTGTTTCTATGGAAGTTTATTAGACTCTTTATTCAAATGACAATGCATTTGTCAAATGGCAATTCAATGAGCAAAATGGCAATGCAATCCGCAATTCAGTTTGTATTATTTTGAATACAAATTGTAATGGACGCTTATTGCATTGCATTTCATATTGACACGTTTTTTTCGACTCTTTATTCAAATGGAAATGCGTTTGTCAAATGGCAATTTAATATGAAAAGTGGCAATGCAATCCGCAATTCAAATGGCAAAGCAGCTGTCAAATGGCAATTCAATGTGCAAATTACAATGCAATCCGCAATTCAGTTTGTATCATTTTGAATACAAAATTGAATGGACGCTTATTGCATTGCATTTCATATTGACACGCTTTTTTCGACTCTTTATTCAAATGGTTATTCAATGTGCAAAGTGGCAATGCAATCCGCAACATATATCAATATCCACGTGATATGTCAGTCACGTGATACGTTAGTGTGAAAGACTCAACCAATACTCTGCCTCTGATTGGCTGGTATTCGTTACCTTCGTTGGCTAGGTTATGTTTCGGCAGCATTACTGGGTTTTCAGTGTTAGAGGTAGCCACTCAGAAGCAGAGTAGGGTTGGGTCTTACCCTGAATAGGCTACGGGTGGGGACCCGCCTTGATGGGGGGACTGACAGATTGCATTGTCATTTGAATTTCGCATCGAAAAGAGCGTGGTGACCAGTAAATGCTAATGCTACAGACCGGGGGCGCTGTTTAGCTACCACATTGAATACCCATTTGAATAAAGAGTCGAAAAAAGCGTGTCAATATGAAATGCAATGCAATAAGCGTCCATTAATTTTTTCATTCAAAATAATACAAACTGAATTGCGGATTGCATTGTCATTTGCACATTGAATTGCCACTTGACAACTGCTTTGCCATTTGAATTGTGGATTGCATAGTAATTTGCACATTGAATTTACATTTGAATAAAGAGTCAAAAAAAGCGTGTCAATATGAAATGCAATGCAATAAGCGTCCATTAATTTTTTTAATTCAAAATAATACAAACTGAATTGCGGATTGCATTGTCATTTGCACATTGAATTGCCATTTGACAACTGCTTTTCCATTTGAATTGCGGATTGCATTGCCACTTTGCACATTGAATTGCCATTTGACAAATGCATTGCCATTTGAATAAAGAGTCTAATAAACTTCCATATGTTTCTACCTATCCCCTCCCATTTTCTGAGCCTGATAGTGTTGTAAGACATGGGATGTCCTTTCCTGATTCAGCCGACCGATCTCTAACAAAATTTAATTTGCTTAGTTATAGGCCGGGAGAGGATTTTAAGACTGTGATTCGATGTGTTTTAATTCCCTGATGAATACCTAAGTTAACGTTACCGTCACAATCTGTGATTGGGTGTGCTCAAGCCTTCCGCGAGAGCACAACCTTTGTTCTCTCACATATATCTTATTATTTTTGCCCCCCTAAGCCTCGGTCAATATTTGTACAACATAGAAAACGTCGGTGTCAAAAGTTTCGTCTTGGTCCCGATTGAGTTGCTTGTATTGGAATTTACGTTCCGTTGCACAGTTTAGGAGGATACGTTTTTGTGGCAAAAAGTGTCTTTTGTCACCGAAGGGTACTCAATTCTGCCTACGTCACTACGTTTAAACACATTAGCAATGACGCATGGATACAATGTGATAGAGACGTTCTAGCACGCAAATAGAGTTAAAAGAGTTTTTAAAAATCCCACCCCCAAAAAATCCCAACCTTTGGGTTTTGTTGAGAAAGCGATTTAGAGTGGAACTGAATTCTCGGATTTTTAATTCAGGTCGTGAAAGTCTTTGTAATTTGAGCGAGTGCGGGTCGCCCATGAGATCGCCTAGTCTTAGGCGGCAGCCATGCTAGAAAGCGTCATAGTAGTAACCATAGATAGTAACAACGTGATAGAGACGTTCTAGCACGCAAGTTGGAGTTTAGATTATGACTAAAAAATACCACCCCCAAAACATGCCAACCGTTGGGTTTTGTTGTGAAAGCGATTTTGAGTGGAACTGCAATCTCGGATTTTTGATTTAGGTTGTGAAAGTCTTTGTCATTTGAGCGAGTGCGGGTTGCCCGTGAGACCGCCTAGTCTTAGGCAGCAACCATGCTAGAAAGCGTCATAGTACTATTTTTGTAAGAGCACGCAAATTGGAGTTTAGATTATGAGTGAAAAATCCCACCCCCAAAAAATTCCAACCATTTGGCTTTGTTGAGAAAGCGATTTCGAGTGGAACCGCAATCTCGGATTTTTGATTTAGGTCGTGAAAGTCTTTGCAATTTGAGCGAGTGCGGTTCGCCCGTGAGACCGCCTAGTCTTAGGCGGCAGCCATGCTAGAAAGCGTCATAGTAGTATTTTCATAATAGCACGCAAATTGGAGTTTAGATGAGTGATACCACCCCCAAAAAGATGCGGTCTCACTCAAATTCTTGAGCTAAAGATATGTAGATTGCGAAGACATCCAGCGGGTAGGTATATTTTTGTGTTAAACATGGAATTTGAGTGAGACCGCATCTTGTTTTGACGTTAGCCTTAGAGTCAGACTCGGTCGCCCACTGCAATGGCAGTGTGTAGTACTGTCCTCATTTCCGGCACTTTCAAACAATCAGTGAAGTGTGGCTATAGCAACAGCAGCCAACTTGCCTAGCAAACTTCTTTTGAATTAGCAATTTTCAACTAAATTAATGTCAAACTTATTTACGTTTTGGGGGGCATATTTTCAGTTAGCAGACAGTACTGTTTGAATCACGATTCCATCTGAAATATTTCCAGTGACAACGTTGTTACAGTAGCTTCTTTCAAAGGGGGTTCGCTTGTTTCAAAGGGTGTTCTTAATGAATTATGCAATATGAGTAGGCTGAATGCTTGAAAATAACACTAGAAGGGAAAAACTTAAGGGGACGGACCCACCTGCAACCAAGCAAGCACACCCTACAATTTCCCCAGAAATTGTACGCTCTCTAG
>CAEFZP010005558.1:0-63162 GCA_903064625.1 Mallotus villosus | reverse complement strand
AGTGTAATCTTAATGAGCCTGCCTAGTATAATCTGTGTAATCCCCTAAATTGGATCATGTAAAACCAAATTAATTTCCAAACACTGTCACAGTGCAGCTGTAGGCCTGCTTATACATTTGAAAGCAAGTTAAGGCTAGTCAAATTTGAGCTCCGTGTTTTCAATGGTGATGCTGTAGGCTATATGTGTGTATGTGAGCTAGACTGTAGATTTGGTTTGAATGTTGGTGTGGAAAAAGATCACCTTTAAACACACACGCAAACACACACACATTCCCGAATCAATCTGTTGATTCTGCTAAAAAAAACGAAACACCTGACCTGAAAAATGTAGGGGAGGCGATGGGGAGGCGATGGGGAGTTGATGGGGAGGCGATGGGGAGGCGATGGGGAGACGATGGGGAGGCGATGGGGAGGCGATGGGGAGGCGTAAGAAAAACGTAGAGACACTTGTGTGGCTGGTACAGCGAGTTTGTATTTCTAGTAGGCTACAGCCTAGCATGAGTTATACATTGGATTAGCTCATGAGTATGAGGTGTGTCATTGATAAGGTAATCAGGTGCAGATGAAGTGTCAGATTGGAGTTGTGTTGTCTACTCTTCCCGAACCTCATTTAATTCTAACTCCATAAAAATAGCACCTTTACAGAGAGAGAGAGAGACAGAGAGATTTTGTATTTGTATTGTATTTGTTGTGAACCTTCGGGTCATGTAAAACAACATAAAAGAGAGTGTGTCGTCGGGTGAGGCTGAAACTGTATATGGGGAGCTTAGCACTGTGTGCAAAAATGCTGTTCTGCTGGTTCAAAAGCCCATCACAAGGAAACTGAGGTTTCGTCAGAAGTTTGTGAAATAGACTGAAAGCCAGACTTTGTCACGCCTTTCTCTCTCTGTCTCTCTTACTTTCTGTCTCTCTGATCTTTATCTCTCCGTCTGTCTGTCTGTCTGTCTGTCTGTCTGTCTGTCTGTCTGTCTGTCTGTCTGTCTGTCTGTCTATCTGTCTGTCTGTCTGTCTGTATGTCTGTCTGTCTGTCTGTCTGTCTGTCTGTCTGTCTCTCTCTCTATCTCTCCATCTGCCTATCTCAGTGTTTTTCTGTCTTCCGGGACTCAAATCTAACCAAGCAGTCCATCAGTCATTCAATCGATAAGTCCGTCGTTCAGTCAGTCATAGCCAACCAAACAATTTGCTGTCAACTTAGCTTGTCCTCGCCTCACCCTTTTCAGTTACCTTAAAATTGACATCTTTGCTCGTCTTTCAACCCTGACATTGTTGTGACCCTTTCCTGAAATGAACTGTCCTGAAATGCTCTCAAGCAATTCCAGGCATGCTTTCATTCATACAGCGATTGGCCCTCAGCCCAACTAAATTACATGTTAAAATGCTTATAGGTTGTAGTTTAGAGGCACCTTGCAGACATGGTTGACGTGTTATCATTATGGAATGCTGATTCCTCGGTAAAAGAACGTTGCTGTGGTTACGCCATAGTAGTAACAGGTGCTAACAGGTAATGGCATAGCTGTGTCGGCCTACATTAAGACAGGTGGAACAAGGTTTTGCGCATGGAAGAATCACCTTAGTAACTAGTACCTCACCTTAGAGCCTCTCCAGGTGTGAGACATGTGACACATTTTGACAGCCGTTGAAACTCATTCAGGTGATGACCCACCGTGTCAGTGAACTTAAACGTTTACAAAGCGCCACGGTTACGCCATGACACATCGCACGACTAATCTCTAAGTCTTACAGCGTTAGACGCAAATCAATTACATTTAGTTCTATTCTTAAACTAAAAAACAGGTATGTTTTAGATTGTTGAAACTCAATCTGTGCTACAGCTTTAATTCTGTCACCTTATCCCTGCTTATCTACGATTGATGTCTACACAACACATGCAGAGTTACCCGGTCATTGTCATGGTGATGTTCGTGTAATTTAGGCCTTTGATTGTTGGATATGTGCTGCCAACAAAGCACACACTCAATGCAGACACACCATTAGTAGGGAAGGTTCTAGACCATTTTAACATTTGTGTTGTCATGTAATTTTCTTCACTGCATTTCAGGTATTAACAGGAAAAACACCATGTTTATAATAATTCTGACTCTACATTTAGAGGGGCTACAAGAGGGTCCAAGATCATTGTCACAGGAGCACTTAAAGGAACAGGAGCACCTAAAGGAACAGGAGCACTTAAAGGAACAGGAGCAATTAAAGGAACAGGAGCACTTAAAGCAGGGGTTCTCAATCCTGGTCCTCGTGGGCCACTGCCCTGCATGTTTTTGATGTTTCCCTGCTCCAACACACCTGATTCAAATAAAAGGGCCTGATAACGAGCCATTAAATTGCATCAGGTGTGTTTGAGGAGGGAAACATCAAAAACATGCAGGGCAGTGGCCCACGAGGACCAGGATTGAGAACCACTGACTTAAAGGAACAGGAGCACTTAAAGGGAACTCTTAGAGGGAAGAGCTGTATGCAGTGGGTACATTTTAAGATTAAATCGACATCGAACTGAAAGCACATAACCACCGGGAAACGGACATTTTATTGATCTGGCAGACACATTTCTTTCAAAGCAAGGTACAAACAGTGTACACAGAAATGACATGAGGAAACATGTAAATGAACATGGAGGGTGTATTTAGCTCTATCATTGTATCTTCAGTTCCTTCATTGCTTGAATTCCTTTACTTGTCGGAAAGCCACAGTAGTGTTGATATAGATTAGATAAGATAAGATTCATCCCCTATGATACATTTTTGTCTCCACTCTGCAACTTGGTGCCAGCCTTGAAGGGGACAATTAGTGTCTCAGATTTTCTAAAAAGGTGTTTACGTACTAGTACAGAAAAACTGTGCATGTTCTTGTTTATCTACAGTACACTATTAGAAATAGGTAAATAATCAAATGAAATAAATAATAATATCTATAACCCATTGTTCTCTGTAGTATAAGACTAAGATTTTATTTACAGTGTCATTTTGTATCTAAAGATACTAGCCTAGTTTGTAAAAAACAGACTTTTGAAAACTAGCCTTTTAAAGACTAGATCAATTGAAGTACTACATTCAGACATCTCACTCTACATCCCACTATTGCATTCGTTTTTGTAACAGTATGTTTGCACAGCTTTTTTAATTTCTTGTTTTACTTTGGACTGTACCAAGCCACATCACAACATTTGGACTGTACCACTAGCCACATCAGAACATTGCTTATTATTTCATTTGTGGCAGAAAACATCTGCTCATCCACCACTGCCCGTTCAGTCCTCGAGCTCAACTAGTTTCAGAGATTCAAACTCTTTCATCTCCCCTCTTTCCTCTTCCTCATCCTCCTCATCTCCCTCCTCCTCCTCCTCTCCCTCCTCCTCCTCCACCTCCTCCACCTCCATCCCGTCCATGGTTTTCTGCAGCTCCTCCTTGATATGGTTCAGCTCCACGAGGCCCTTCTGGATGTCTGTACACACCTCCCGGATCTTGGCCGCAAACTCGGTCTTGGCACCCTGGAACAACATTTTAAATGACAATAATTGACTATTTGTTTTGTATTTTAGGCTACTAACTGTATGCTGTATAGGAGGAAGAAAGTGAGAAATAGATAAGATTCATTTTCTTCAGGTCAGTACCATTAAAACAGTTGGTAGACAGTTGGAACAGAATAAAACAATTAAGAAAAACAGTACAAAACACTAGAGTACCAAACTGTAAGAGAAAGAGGGAGAAAACAATAAGAGGTAGAGGAAGGAAGGAGGCTCCAAACAAACGCATTTTCACGTCGAATGAAATCTGAAAAATCAATAGCTATGGAAAAAAACAACAAAAATAAATACGTATCAAATTCAAAACATTTTCCCTGACCTTCCGTAGTTCCATTCCGTCCTTGGCCAGGAAGAAGACGTCGAGTGCCAGGAAGAGGCCCGACATCACCCCCCGTGGTCACGCTCATCACCTGGGCCGCCTTGGCCGCGCCCCCCGCCACGCTCAGCACCTGCACCGTGCTGATCAGGCTCTCCGTGTTGATGAGCAAGGCCTTGCCAGCCCGCCCGCCCTCCTTCATCACGTGCTTCACGTTCTGGTTCAGGTGGTTCTTGTTGATGCTGTCTGCGTACTGCGCAAAGTTCCATTCCTCCAGGGTCGCCATGCCGACCTGGGCGGAGGAGGAGGGAAGCAGAGGGAGGGGGAGGGAGGGAGGGATGGAGACAGACCAAAAGGTGAAAATGGATAGTGGCGGCAGAAAGACAGGCGGCAAGATTCAGAGATTCTGAAACGTGATACTGAGGGTTGTGAGTTGTGTGTGTACGTGTCACACCTGCACGAAGTCCAGACACTCCTTGATGTCTTTCATCTCTTCCTGGTAGTCCTGGATCATCTTCTCCACCTTCTTCCTGTCCGTCTTCGAGTGCATCGTGTCTGTGATGTTCGCCGAGGCGGAGGCCACGCCCCCCGCCGTCGCCACGCCGATGCCCACCGCCGTGACGATGAGCGACGCCCCCATGGTGAAGGGCGCCAGGATCAGGCCGGTGATGGTGGTGATGCTTCCCGCCACGCTGGCGACCCCGCCCCCCACGCTGGCCTTCACCGTCTTCTTGTGGAAGAGGTCGGCCGCGTCGGCCAATGACAGCAGCTCCAGGACGCGTTGCTGTAGCGACGCGCCGCGGAGGTTGAAGAGGCGGACGAAGAGGCGGGCGGCCATGAAGACGCGGTCGGCCACCGCCTCCACCGCCCTAGACGAGAGAGGGAGAGAGAGAGAGAGAGAGAGAGAGAGACAGAGAGAGAGAGAGAGAGAAGGGGGAAGAATGAGACATGGAAGACCACATGGATTTCCCCTTGTGGGATAATAAAGTTGGCCTTGAACTTGAAGAGAGAGGTAAAGGAGGACCAAAAGGAAAAGGGGGAGAAAGTGGGAGAGAGCCATAGAAAAGGAGAGGGTAGAGAGAGCTAGAATAAAAGAGGGAAAGAGAGGGGACGAAGGGGAGCGAGCGAAAGTAAAAGAGAAGGAGAGAGAGAGCAATAAAAAGGCAATGGAGAGATGGGGAAAGAGAAAACAGGGATGGAGAAAAACAGAGAGAGAGAGAGAGATACAAAGAGAGATACAAAGAGAGACATAACGAGAATGGAAAAGGAAGAGGGCAGCACAAAGGAATGAGGAGGGTGTGGCCGAAAAGTTTCAATCTAGACAAACTCCCCTTTCCAGAACCTCCGGCGACGACCCTTGACCTCCATACCCAGTCCAACTTACTCTGCTCCTTCATCCTCCTCAAACGGGTTCGCCTCGTTCCACTCCTCCCAGCCTACAGGAACAGGACAAAAGCCACAACTTTGGAATGGCAGGTTAGAAGAAAGTGAGAAACTCCAAACTGTCTGTATGGAATGTTACACTGTATGTTGGATCGATGTACTGTGAACAGAACTGTAAACAGGTGGACGTGGAGATGAGATGTTTGGTGACGAATTTGGCCGTCGTACCTTCTACTGTCCTCCACCAATCCATAAGGCCGTCTTCATCCTGAGGATAACACACACACACACCCGTGCAGACACACACACAAACACAGTGGAGTATTAACTTAACCTTGCAAAATGGTGTCTACATAAGGACTTGTGTCGCGCGTGTTCTAGGGCGTCACAATACAAACATACGTCTTCCCAGTCCACAGGGTTCCCTTCACCAGGGTCGGACACTGCAGACGGGTCCACAGACTGGCTGGTGCCTGCATCCTGAGACAGGTGAACAAGTGTCAGTACACACACACACTGGTTTGTTTTTCTATCCTAGTGAGGCCCGACCATTCACTCCCATTCAAAATGATGTCAAAATGGTCTCTAACGACTAACACCTAACCTTAACCCTCCATGTAGTTCTAACCCTAACACTCCAATTCTAATCTTAACCCTTCATGTAGTTCTAACCCTAACACTCCAATTCTAATCTTAACCCTCCATGTAGTTCTAACCCGAACACTCCAATTCTAAACTTAACCCTAAAACTGTTAATACCTCCTGTAAAAAAAAACTAGACAAGCAGACCACTCTCTTTACCCTGGTGTTTGGTTCTTCCAGGGATTGGCCCACCATACCGCTGCCTGCGTCATCACCATCAGTGTACCAGATAGCCTGCAACAAGGTAGGCTTTCAATAGTTCAGTCACATAGCTGGCGTTTAGGGAAGCACTCCAAATGTCCTTCACTATCAGCCATAACATGTTTTTATCATCATCATCATCTTCATTATTATCGTCATCATCATCAGTACATTCTTCTCTATGATGTTGTTGTTCCCAACCAGACTGCCAGAACTGGAGGACAGGTCACTGTGGAGGGATGAGCTGTCCTGGAGGAGGGGAGGAGAGGAGGAAGGGAGGAGAGGAGGGGAGGGGAGGAGGGGAGGAATGGTAGAAATGTAACCATTGCAACACCTCATGACTTCTATTAAAAAACAACAACAAATACACACA
Source organism: Mallotus villosus (assembly GCA_903064625.1). NCBI lineage: Eukaryota > Metazoa > Chordata > Actinopteri > Osmeriformes > Salangidae > Mallotus > Mallotus villosus. The sequence continues at coordinate 56,708 of CAEFZP010005558.1, read as the reverse complement.
CCCGCCCTTGATCAATTCTCGGAACATTCCTTGAAACATTCCCACGTTATGGAAAACTAGCCCTAACCTGGCTTGGCTGGTTGGACCTGAAGGGATTGACTTTCTGAATCATTCCACTGAACGCCCCCGGCTTCTGACAAACACAACCACAACACGTCAATGATTATGATTTAAGGGTTAAGAGTTTCCGGGGGGTCAAACCCTACCTCATAAATTAAAATAAAAGGAAACAAATCTTATGTAGATGTGTGTGTCAGCTGGTCTGACCTGCTTGGTTACTGGCGACTTCTCGGTTGCCTGGTGATCCACAGTGTCTGTGTGAGACTCCTCCCCCTTCACCTGGAACACACAAGCAGCCAGGATGGACCCGTGGCAGCAGGTGACAAACCACAGGCAGGTGACAAACCAGTTTTGTCCAGCGATATCCGCCATTCCAAAACGCCAGTCTCCCTTCTCTGCAGAACGCTTTAATCACACAAACTATCTCCCCCCCCGATCTGATACAGGTACAGGTACCTGTACAGGTACCAGGTGACAAACCATGATAAACTAAAGGTACCAAGTGACAAACCAGGAGACAGTAAAAGGGATATCTGGGTTTCAGAGCCACTCTTTATGAAATAATGGACAGTGAGGGAGCTTGCTGGAGCCGTATCTGTGTGTTCCAGAATGTACGTGTGTGGACTAGTGTTGCCATGATACCAACATGTGGACTTGGGGTCATGTGCACGCTGCCAGCATGCAGAGGGACATGGACATTATGACACCGCTGCTGAAGAACGTGTTCCTCGGCACAGAGCCAGTAGCTGTTTTTTTGTGCAACACTAGTGTGTAACTATCTGGTTATTTACCTGTCTGTGAACTTACCTGTCTGAGTGTTTACCTGGCTGTGTGTTTACCTGTGCAGGTGTGGAGGATTTAAATGGATTGACTTTTTGAAAAACGCCTTTTAACACTCCTGGGTTCTGTAACACAAAAACGATGAAGGTTAACCAACTGAAAAACTCCAAAAGTGGAGACACAGGGGTCCTCTCTGGTACACTGCTGTTCCTTTGACATTATATCATGTCCAACTCTATTATGCTCTGATCTATTCAGTTGTATTGCGTCCTGTTCTACCGCATTCTTTCGTTCTGTTATGTTGATGAGTGTTCTATTGTATTTTATGCCAGTGTTGCTAATGATAAGGTATTCCTCATCACCGTCATCTTCATCCCACCTGTTTGGTGTCTGTGGAGAGGATCGCAGTTGTTGACTCCTCCTTTGCTGCCGAAGAGGAGCTCTGGATGGAGGGAGAGAGAGAGAGAGGGAGAGAGAGGGAGAGAGAGAGAGAGAGAGAGAGAGGGAGAGAGAGAGAGACAGAGAGAGAGAGAGGGAGGAGGGAGAGACTGAGGGAGACTAGAGAGACAGACGATAGGGAGGGAGAGGGAGGGAGAAAGACAGCAAAGAGAGAGAGCGATATGGAGAGAGAGGAAACAGGAGCAAAGCTGACCTCTGCTGGACACAGTGCAGTACTGCATGCTACTGTACCCAGCAGAGAGACAGCCCAGGGGATTTACCTGGGCAGCAGATTTGAACGGGTTCACCCTCTGAATGACTCCCATCACTCCTGTCCCCTGTAGGAAACACACACACACACAGGCACATACACACACACACACACACACACACACACACACACACACACAGGCACATACACACGGTTACAATGGCAACATTAGAGATGGAGGAAATGTCTTGTAAGTCACTCTGCTCTACCTTAGTGTTTGTAGGGAGCTCATTCTTCACACCAGTGGTGTTGTCCTGGAAGACGATCACCAGCACATTAGTTAATACCAGAGGAGGTGCATGACCCGCCTACAACAACAAACACTGTGTGTGTGTGTGTGTGTGTGTGTGTGTGTGTGTGTGTGTGTGTGTGTGTGTGTGTGCGTGTGTGTGTATAAAGGAAACTTAATACTGGAATGACTTTCTCTCTTGTGTCACACGATCACCCTCTCACACAATCACCCTCTCACACAATCACCCTCTCACACGATCACCCTCTCACACAATCACACCCCTCCACCATCGCCTCACACTCAGTAAGACAGTGTTTACCTCTGTGCTTTGATCTTGTGGGACAACTGGGCTGGCTGAGGTGACCTTGTCTCTTTTAAATATATTCATGTTGACCTAAGGAGGCACAAGCGCACACGCGCGCACGCATGACCGCACACGCACCTTGTTATGGCTTACAATACATGCAGTGTCAAAGGCTCATAACAAAAGCTTTACACACCCCGCTGTTTTGTATGACAGTGATTCACCACTTTATCCCTAGGTATTTTTCTCACAATGGCAGCCTGGGTTTATAGAGAGCGATCATATTTTAACTGATACGTATGACTTTAACAACTATGAAAGGTAGGTGTCCATATTGTCGCTGACTTCGACGGTTTTGCGAACGTGATGTTTACCGGTGTTTCTATACCAAAACTGGCAGCTGTGCTCTACCACTAGTGTCAAAACAAAACGAAGAAGTTCTGATTTCTAAGTTCCAACTTTATCACTGGGACTTTCAAGGCGATTTAAGTTGATAACGCTTACCTTCTGATTGCAAGCTGATTCGGTAAAAAGCGAAGTCAAAAAGTTTTCAAAACACCGACAAGCTAAAACGACGAGCTACGCTCCGTCACTTCCCCTTCGAACAGTCAAACTGGTTTTGCGAATCAGACGTACTTCTGTGACGATCTACTCCTGTTACAAGCGAGGTTTGAGGAAGCTTTGGAACAACTTCCAAAACACCGCGACCTACATCTATACAATTCCAGCACCGGAGGACTAGAATGGAGGAGTCTCCCACAAGCATTCCCTGTTTTCTCTGAAGCACCTGAAGGTGGGAGGGCCAGTTCATAAGCCCACTCACAAAAAAGTTGACTGGAGTAGCATACATTGTCAACATTGACTTTTGTCCAATCCATTCAAATGTTGTCAAACGGTTATTTGTCCATCCATCAATTGTGATACCAGTCTCTTCATAAGCATTGTTCAGACTATCAGTTAAACGTATTAATCTTTATTCAAATTTGTATCAAATTGTATTTTTTTTGTGTAAGTTATGGAGTATGAACATTCAAGCAATCTGCCAGGACTCAACTGGCCTGTGAACATACATATAAGAGAACGTGTGATATAAGTTACAGACAACATTCAAAGTTAAACACACACGGCACTAGTTACACTTTTAAATGTGTTAAAGCCAGCTGCTGGATCATGTGCCACTGCTTACATCATCAACAACATTTGTGCAAAGGAATGTGCAAAAGCTTGGTCTATTTCTAAACTGTGCAAAAACATGTCAAACTATTTCATTCTGTCCCCCCCCCACACACACACACATCTAAACACAACGAGACTCCAGATACCACGTAAAGTTTTTGCTTAAAAGTAAAAGACCTGCACGCTTATTTGACCAGCAGAGGGTACTCCAGCACAGTAACAAATCTCTTCTCATGGAAACGGCAATGACAACAGCCGCACACAGTCCATCCCCTTGCAAAAGATCTCTGAAAAGGGAACTATGCTTCTTCTAAAGCTTCAGAATTCTTGTAGTTTTTTTAATCTATACAACGAGCTCTGGGTGAAGTATCGGACTACAACACACTTCATCCATCATGGGAGTTGTAGTTTCCAGTCACGGCCCCCCATTGGCATCCTGTAACTCCTCCCGGATGGCGTTGAGCTCCACCAGGCCGCGGTGCAGCTGGTGAGCCAGAGACTTGATCAGGGCCACCACCTCCTTCTTGCATCCCTTCTTCAACTCCCGTGAGTCTTTGGTGAAGTACTTGTCCATGCCCTTGAACAGGGACCTCACGGCCGTCAGCAAGCCCTCCGTCACATCCCCGGCTCTCAGGGCAGGCCGGTCCACGAGGCTGACCATCTGGACGGCCCGTCTCACCTGGAGGGTGACAGGCAGGCAGGCAGGCAGAAATACAGATGAGAAGGCAGGAGGACAGGTAGGCAGGTAGAGAGAGAGAGAGAGAGAGAGATAGAGAGAGAGAGAGGAGGTAGACAAGGCAGGGAAGCAGACAGGCAGGCAGACAGTCACTTCTTTGTACTTCATAATATCTGATACATTACAATCAGAGGGCAAAGGGGCATAGGACAGAAAAGGGAAAATGAGGAAAAGATGCTACACATCTTTCAGCATCCCGAACAACAAATAGAAAGGGAATTACCATCCATAAATCTCACAAGTATGGCAAAGTGAAAGTGCGGGCCAACAGGAACCAAAACAGGTAGTGACAGGGCATGACACAGAGACAGAAGGTGGTGGACAGAGAGCGAGCACACTCACCTCCCAGTCTCCAGAGTAGTGCTGTGTGCCAGCTCTCAGGAGGGAGTGTACCCTCAGCTTGAAGAGGCCCTGCACGATGTACCTCAGCACCTTGGCCAAGTCCTCCAGACTGCCCTCGAACTCCTCCAGCACCGCCTCCACCTGCAACACACAGCTCACTTACTTAGACAGGGGACAGTCTGTCTGTCTACGGTCTCCGTCCGTCCGTCCGTCCGTTCACCCTCACACAGGGAGATGGGCAGGCGGACAGGCAAGGTAGCGGGGTCAAATCCAGACACCCATCCCTCCCCCCTTCACTCTCTCGCTCCCTCCCTCCCTCTACCCCGTCGCCCACACGTCCGCCAATGACACGCGAGCGTCGACGGCGACGCCCCTACCTTCTTGCGGTCCTGCCTGTTGTTCACGTTGTCCGAGATGGTCGCCGTGGCCGTCGTGATCCCGCCCGCCGCCGCCACGCCGACGCCCACCGCCGTCACGATGAGCGAGACGCCGAACGTGAGGGGCGCCAGGGCGATGCCGGCGATGGCCGCCACGCCGCCCACGGCCGCCGTGGTGCCGCCGGTGATGTTGCCGATCTTGGCCTTGCGGTGGAAGTTGCTGATGTCGTCGGCGATGACGCCCAGCGTCATGACGTGCTGCCAGAGGATCTCGGCACGCTCCGTGAAGAGCTTGTTGAAGACGCAGAGGGCGCGGTGGACCTTCTCCGCCAGGGAGGTGAACGACCTGCAGGTGGGGTCAGGGAGGGGTTGGAGAAAGAGGGTTAGAGGGGGATGCAGAAAGGGAGGGGGGAGAGACAAAGGGGTTAGAGGGAGATGCAGAAAGGGAGGGGGGAGAGAAAGAGGGAGACAGGAATGGAAAGGAGGTCATGAGAAACAGAGGGATGCGGAGAAGAGAGGATGGAAGGGAGAAGAAGGCGAGGGTGGAGGGGTTCCACGTTATCTCTAGAGACATTAGACACCGTTCACCAAGGAAACGCCACGGAGAGGAACAGCCTGCTGGTGGTTCTACACAGTTCTAAGGCTTGACTGGTGCAGGGAGAGAGAAGTACACACTTGGTCTCGTCCTCTTTCACAGTCTTGTCTTCATCATCCGAGGGCAACTCATCCCATTCTGAAGAGACAAGATCACAACGTTATAGTTTGTGAGAGACTGACTGAGTGTGTGTGTGTGTGTGTGAGAGAGAGAGAGTGAGTGAAAGAGAGAATTCAAGAACAAGCGTGTGTGAGCGAGTCATTGTGTGTGAGAGACTGCACACGTGCGTGTGTGTGCAACTCACGTTCCACGGTGTTCCACCACTCCATCAAGCTGTCGGTGTCCTGAGGGACAAGAGACCATGTGAGTGAGTGAGTGTCACCGCTCTCTCTCTCAACGTCGCACGTCTCCCACTCCTCTAGTGACCTCTAGTTTCTGCCATTACAATCCCCGTAAGTGTAGACCTGGGACCAGAACTCACCTCCTCCTCCTCTTCCTCCTCCTCCTCCTCCTCTTCTTCTCCGCCCTCCAGACCCCCTGCCAGCCGCCCGTCCATCTGGGATGAGCACCACTCTGCCTGAGAGATGGACAGATGGATGTCTGTGTCCTTTACATTGATATGTTTTGCCTTGGCAATTTAAAAAAAAAGTATTTACTTGTCGAGTAATTTATAATGAAGTCAACAATGATATTGAGGGGGCGGCCCCGTAGCTCATGGGATACCATGCTTAGGACCAATCACAGCGACCTGGGATTTAATCAGGCCATGGGCCCTTCACTGCATGTCTTCCCCTCCCTCTCCCTGCCTTTCCTGTCACACTTCAAGTATGTCTAATATAGCATGAAGGGCACAGAAATATACCTTGAAAAAAATAGTAGACAGTAAAAATGAATGCGGAGCAGTGGCTGAGAGGAGTGGCCTCGGTGTTTGTGACAGTCAAGCTCGAAATATCTCCTTTCAGGCCTTGTGAAACATAGGCTCCGTGACATTTAACTACACTAACTGAATTCCTGAGTAAGAATGACTAGGCCATGACTAGTCACCCAAAAGCTAAGCTGAACCAAGTCAAATTGATTTGTATAGCCCTTTTGACAAGCAACGTCACAGAGGGCTTTACATACGCCCCAAAGAACCACACCTAAACCATCAAGGAAGACGAGAGGAAATCCCAGAAAAACTCTGGAAGAAAGCTTGAGGAGCATTTCAGTAAGGGACCCCCTCCTCTAGAGACGCTCGGCGACACAGAGGTTCTGAACACAAATCCGCGGCAAAATTAGCGATAAAAACAAAAATCGCACAAGAGGATGGTGAAACACAGTTGATGCTAAGCTATGCTAAGCTAAGCTCATCCCCCCCCCCGCGTCCCCAACTATGCTGCAGAACCGGCCCAGTGGCTTCTGTCAGAGCATGAAGGATACACTAAGGTGCTCTCTGTCTGGAATGTGTGATAGGGGATTCACTCAGCATCAACAGAACAACAACCGCCTATACTACTGTTGTTGCCATTGTGTTTGTTGTGTTTGTGGCTCTGTGTTGTGAACTCTCCTGATCCCGTGTGTTTCTACACGTCTCTCCGTCCCCTGTGCCCCCCTCAGTTGGTATTAAACCTCGGTTGTTGCTGGCGACGGTTGACAGGACAGACAGAGGGAGAACGTAGACAGAACGACACACAAAACTGACAAACTACACACACAGACAGGCTAGACAGACAGACAGGGCAGACAGACAGACAGACAGACAGACAGAGACAGACAGACAGACAGACAGACAGACAGGGCGGCGGGCAGACAGACAGGGCAGACACAGACAGGGCAGACAGACGGACATACAGACAGGGCAGACAGACAGACAGACAGGGCAGACAGACAGGGTAGAGGGGCACAGACGGGTACCTCAGCAGCCTCTGAACGGTAGTAGTCACTGGAGGTAGCTCCAGGTGGGTCAGTCGCCCCTCTTCCCGGACTCTGAGAACAACAAACAAGTATTAGTGATCAGAAGGCAGTGATACACACACACACACGCATGTATATATACACACACATATACACACACACTTACCTTTCCTCCTTTGGATTTTTTACGACCATCTTTAAATTTGGTAGGTTTCTTCTGTTAGATAAAGAAAGACAACATGATCAGTACAGGGAAGAGGGATGCAGAAGAGAGGGAAAAAATGTAAAAGACAAAATACCGGTTTGTATTCTTCCTCCTCGTCGTCTTCCACATTCTGTCCTGCGTAGAAGAGATGAGCACCCTTCTGAGGAGTGCCGTCATCTAGGAAGCCCTCCTGAGAGAGAGGGAGAGGGAGAGGGAGAGGGAGAGGGAGAGGGAGAGAGAGAGAGAGAGCGCGAGAGAGACACAGAGAGAGAGAGGGGGAGAGAGAGAGACCACAGACACATGATATACCATAGACGACCTATACCACAGCATCACACATTGTTTACGCACTGAGATATTGATATATGCATTCGACAAACAGGGACATTACAATCAAACAAACCCCCAAACACGTGCAAAGACCATTTGACAAAAACAAGGCAGACTGCAGGAAACGAACACATCAGGACTCACAGTGGACGATCGCCGAGGTGTGAGGGCACCTGGAACGACCGCCATGTCTTCCTGACGTAACGTTTCCTGGACAACCTTGGATTTCCGCCGTGTCGGGAGCTTGAACTTGGAGGGCGTCTTCTGTCGGGGGGGAGAGGGTAGACATCAGACAGACCAGTCACTCCTCCAGACATCTCAGACGATGACAGAGGGTGGAGAAGAGAGGGGGGGAGACATCAGACAGACGGTTTATCCTCCAGACATCTCAGACGATGACAGAGGGTGGAGAAGAGAGGGGGGGGGAGACATCAGACAGACGGTTTCTCCTCCAGACATCTCAGACGATGACAGAGGGTGGAGAAGAGAGGGGGGGGAGACATCAGACAGACGGTTTCTCCTCCAGACATCTCAGACGATGACAGAGGGTGGAGAAGAGAGGGGGGGGAAACATCAGACAGACCAGTCACTCCTCCAGACATCTCAGACGATGACAGAGGGTGGAGAAGAGAGGGGGGGAGACATCAGACAGACGGTTTCTCCTCCAGACATCTCAGACGATGACAGAGGGTGGAGAAGAGAGGGGGGGGAAACATCAGACAGACCAGTCACTCCTCCAGACATCTCAGACGATGACAGAGGGTGGAGAAGAGAGGGGGGGGAGACATCAGCCAGACGGTCTCTCCTCCAGACATCTCAGACGATGAAGGAGGGTGGAGAAGAGAGGCGAGAGATGAGAAGGGAAGAGAGACATACCGGCTTGCAGTCCTCCATTCCGTTCTGCTCGTCGTAGTTCCACTGTTCTGCCGCGGAGCGTTTGCCACCTTTCTGGAGATGGTCATCGTCAAGGTAACCTTCCTGAGGAGAAAAGTAGGTGTCGGTGACTGGGATATTTCATACGTTGGTGTTGAGCAGTGTGTCGCTACGGTGTCCCGGAAGGACCAACCATGGAGTGTCTTCGCCGCGAGAAGTCCTGAGGGCTCTCTGGAGCCCACTTATCTGGACTCTGGGGGAGGGAGAGGACTTCAATCAGCATTTAAACAGACATGTGACCAAATAATCCTTGTCAACTGTTATCTCGTTACCTTGGAACTCCTTCTACTGGGGCGTCGAAGTTTTAATTTGTTTGATTTCTTCTGTTGAGGGGGCGGAGGGGGGTTGGGGGAGAAGGAGGATTCTTTGAGAACGTTTGAAGAATACAGAGGAGGGGAAAGAATGTGATGTTCAAGAGGGGGGGGATTACCGGTTTGTCCTCCATTGCTCCATCCAGGTCTTCGTCTTCCATCGCCCTGGCAGAGAAGAGGTCCGCCCCTTTCTGGGCAGACCCATCGTCCGGGAAACCATTCTGAACATTTACAGATCGATGACTTTTCTTGGATTTATCGACATTACAGAATTCCCACTTAATCTTGCAAGGCTACGTTTAATGTCATTGTAAGAAGGAGAAAACACATACATTAGCAGCGAGACATTGTGTTTGTACCTGGGACTTCTGCGGAGTATACCCATGAGCACCACTCAGTTCTTCCTCCTGTTTCTCCTGAAACTGTGAAACGGAAAGTATTCTAAGAGTCGTATTTCCGTTTTGTAACACAAGTGAATGCGTGTCCTGTATATAACACTGTACCTTGGAGCCTCTACGAGGTGTGAGTTTGGGATCATCTAGAGGATTCTCCTGTCGAACGCAAAAAACAGTGCATGGCAGAAACAGTCACAGAATCCCAGATTGCATAGTCACGTGGGCCATGCTTACATGAACACAGAAACAGTTGGCATGACACGTCACAACTATATATATATTTTTTTTCATATTTTAAATTTAAATTAGTTAATTTCTCTTCCTAAAACCCACTAGAGGACACTATTTAAAAGGATATTTTCCCAAATTCCTTCCAGGGGAACATGCCCCTAGACCCCCCTAATTTTGCTGTGTCACAGGAAAAATAATAGTTTTTTTCTAGGGGCTTAGGCCCCCACAAAAGTAGTTCCCCCCTGGTTTGCACGTCACAACACCATACTATTCCATAAACTGCAGTGCAGTTCTCACCTTTTCACGACTGATCGAGAAACCTCTCCGAGGGACGAACTTGACCGTCACTTTATTTGTCGTCTTCTGTTCCAGTTGATGAAAGAAAGATAAGAAGAGATCAGAAACATCCTGGCTCAGGTACGTCGACAACATTACCGTGTAAGACGAGAGGAGGCGCGTACAAACGCGGGGTCGTTGCTCACGCTGTCCTCGTATTCTCCCTCCTCGTCCTCGTCCAGGCCGGTGTCCTGTCAAACAAGCAGTGAGGGTCAGATGGCTGAGCGGTTAGGGGAATCGGGCTATTAATCAGAAGGTTGCCGGTTTGATTCCCGGCCGTGCGGGATGATGTTGTGTCCTTGGGCAAGGCACTTCACCCTACTTGCCTCGGGGGGAATGTCCCTGTACTTACTGTAAGTCGCTCTAGATAAGAGCGTCTGCTAAATGACTAAATGTAAATGAGTGAGGACGGGGTGCGAGCATCGTTTATTTTGTCAGACGTGCGACGAGTCTTGGATCGCTTACCTCAGAACATCGACGGGAAGAGGGACTCCCTGAAACGTCCTCCCGTTTATGCTCCTGCAACACCCGGACGTAAAAAGATCAGTGTTGAACATCATTTGCAAGATGAAAAGACATGAAAACATAATTACATTTATATTTAGCAAAAGACCCATTTAAGACTAAGCATTGTGCGGTACCGTTTGTGAACCTACACTCTAACCGATTTACAGTGTATGATATGCAAGGCACCTTCGACAAATGAGGGGGATTGTGAGTTTCTGTGAGACACACACACATGTTCTTTTTTTTCCTAGGCACAAACTAATGACCGACTGAACACGTCATGGACCAGTCACCTTGGATCCTCTCCGAAGCATCTGGCTCACCCTGTGTTTGAGATGCTTCCTCTGTGGACAGAAGGAGGGACAATTCATGATGCTGATCGTGTGAAGCCAAGAAAGAAAGAAAAACTAAAGTCTGAGAGAGAAAAAAGAAGAAAGGCAGAAAAGGTGAGGATGGACAGTGAGAGACAAAGAAACAGAAACAGAGTTAGACAATACCGGTTTGCGGTCATCCATTCCTCCATTCCGTTCCTCCTCCTCGAGATCGGCATCTCTCTTGGGAGTTTCCGCATCGAGATAGCCCTCCTGGTCATGTTCAAGGAAACCAAATATGTCACTGTCAATACTTTTACTTTTCATTTTTCTAAAACAACATTTGGCAAGATATGAAAGACATCTGACTGACCTTTGAACCTCTTCGAAGGTCCCTGCTGTCCGTGTCGTCCGTAAACTTATCCTACGACGCAAGAATCATCAACAAGCACTTAGTACGTCAAACACACTGCACTACACTGACAGACTTGACCAGCCGCGTTCGTCTACCTTGGACCCTCGTCTGGTGATTTTGGAGAAGAACTTCCTCCCCTTTCTCTGAAAAAGGAGGGGGGGGGTCATCCTTTAGGGAGTGACTGAGGCAGGCTATGGAGAAGATGTGTGTCTTTGTCTTGGTGTGTGTGTGTTTATGTGAGTGTGTGTGTGGGTGTAGTGGGCATACACGTTTACTCTTTTTTCCAGATCCATTCTCTTCCTCTCCACTTGCCCTGTCAGAGTCCACTTCCAACTGAAGAAAAAGAGAGAGAGAACGAGAGAGGAAAAGAGAGAGAGAGAGACAGAGAGAGGGAGAGGAGGAGAGAGGGAGGAAAAAAATGAGGAAAAAACAGGCAGAGACACCCACAGATGGAGGATTTTTGACTAGTAACTAGAGTTACTAGAACTACATCTAAAACCATAAACGTTACTCCCCTCCCCAGGAAGTCAGAGGAAGCACAGTTGGCCCTACCTTCATCGACTCCCGTCGAAGTCTCAACTTGCCGGACTAATATGACATGAGGAGAATGAGAAATAAATGATTGACAAATTAAGCACAAGAAGACAACTATGTCATAGATAGGAAGATGCAAAGATACAAGCGATTAGGCATTAGCATGGTTACTGATGAGAGAGAGAGAGAGTAGGAGGGTCGTGTGGATGGAGTGTGATGAAGGGCAGGTGACTGGTGAACGACAGGAAGTGTCTTGTGGATGAAGTGTGATGAACTGGTTCTTACTGGTTTCCAGTCTGAGCGTAGCTCTGGGCTGTCCTCGGGCCAGTCCTCGACACACTTCTCCTGTTCACATGCAGTCAGACAGTTGCAGGTTGATTACACAACACACACACATTAAGCGTTCCCTGACCCACACACACGCAGTGAATTAGCCACACATCACAGCAAAGCCACAAACACGCATATACATAAGTGACATTTTCTCGACACACCGTCACACACCTGGCCCATGAGCAGAATGTCTGTGAAAACATTTTGGTCCTCCTCCTCCTCGGGTGTGCTGTTCTGCAGAACAAGAATGCGTTTGATCACAGGATCAACAAAGATCACATGGCACATTGACTTAACAACAGGTAGATCCGGATTTAACATACTTGACACACATGCTGCACTGTGTCTCTACTACTGTCAACTGTAACGTTCATGAGAGATCCTGACTGGTTGATGATGTGTAGTCCACAAACGACCTCCGTGATAGGACGAAACAGGGGAATATCTTTCATTCAGAAGCTAACTAGCCACTAGTGTCCCCTGATCAGGAAGCATTAATACAGAAGCTAACTAGCCACTAGCGTCCCCTGATCAGGAAGCATTGATACAGAAGCTAACTATCCACTAGCATCCCCTGATCAGGAAGCATTAATTCAGAAGCTAACTAGCCACTAGCGTCCCCTGATCAGGAAGCATTGATACAGAAGCTAACTAGCCACTAGCGTCCATGGACCAACCTTATCAGTGTAGCTGACACGAGGGGCTGGTCTAGGAGCTGCATGATCAGGCTCCTTCTGAAACACGGACAACCAAAAGGAAACCAGATGAAAAGTGGTTATTGTATGTGTCATGGCTCTGTGTCAGTCATTATTGTATGTGTCATGGCTCTGTGTCAATGTCATTATTGTGTGCGTCATGGCTCTGTCTGTGTCAATGTCATTATTGTGTGTCATGGCTCGTGTCAATGTCATATTGTATGTGTCATGGCTCTGTGTCAATGTCATTATTGTATGCGTCATGGCTCTGTGTCAATGTCATTATTGTATGTGTCATGGCTCTGTGTCAATGTCATTATTGTGTGCGTCATGGCTCTGTCGTGTCAATGTCATTATGTAGTGTCATGGCTCTGTGTCAATGTCATTATTGTGTGCGTCATGGCTCTGTCTGTGTCAATGTCATTATTGTGTGTGTCATGGCTCTGTGTCAATGTCATGACTGTATGTGTCATGGCTGTGTGGCATTGTCATTATTGTATGTGTCATGGCTGTACACGTACATGGTTCGACTGCTGGTGCACTCTGGTCCGAGGTGCTGGTTTGGGACGACCGTTGACACTGCTCACCTGAAAGTTGAGATACATTTCTGTCATAGTTTGCTCACCATTTAAGGTACTTTAAAAGCATTGGTTCCCACACACATTAGAGTGAGTCTGACCTGGACAGTTCCATTTGGGGTTGCCGTCAGCGACCTGGCCTGGAGCGTCCCATGTTCCAGGCTAGTGGGGGTGGGCTGGGCAATGTCATGTTTAGTCCCGTCAGGGGTGGTGAGAGTGATATCGTACAGTTTGTTTGAGGGCGCAGGGTGGACGGAAGGCCGTGGGTCGGATTCCGGAAGCTTGAAGAGATGGTGAGTCTTCTCAGAAGAGGAAAAGATGTCTGAGGTCTTCTCTGAGGGAGTCTGGAATGAGGATGTATACTGCCCGACCTTCACATCAGGGGTCACCTGAAAAAAGCCCTGCGTCTTTGAAGGGGCGGTGTGGAAGATGTCTGGAGTCTGAGTGGATGGCGTGCTAAAAGGGTCACTCGACACAAAGGGGCTTGCTGGAAACGGGTCAGGTACATTGGTGGAACGTTTTTGGAACGGGTCCTCTGTGAAGTGAGCTGGGCTTGGAACAGGTCCTCTCCTTTCGTAAATGTGGATTGGAAAGGATCCTCCACCTTGGAAGGAAAACCATAGAAGGAGTCCTCTGCTTTGGCAGAAGGGGTGTGGAACACGTCTTTTGGCGTGACGGGTGTCGCACGGAACAAGTCCTTTTCTCCAACAGAGGAAGACTGGAATGGGTCCTTGGTGCTGAAGGCCAAGGGTTCGAATAGGTCGTCTCCTGTTGTGATTACGGACTGGAAAGGGTCCTCTAACTTGGCAGGAAACACGTGGAAGAGGTCCTCTACTTTACTGGCCATGGGGCGAAATATATCGTCGCCGTTAGTGACAGGAGCTTGAAAAAGACCTTGTCCCTCGGAAGCCGGGGATTGGAATGGGATCTTCTCTCTTGGTGGGCAGGGTTTTGAAAAAGGTCATCTTCTATCCAGGACGGAGCTCTGAATGGGTCTTCTTCATCGGTGCGAGGGGCTTGGAATAGCTTCCCTCCTTTGGGGGGTGGGTTTTTCAGAAAGTCCGACGGAGAAGGCGTGGCCTCCAACGGACCAATGGTATCCGGATGCTGTTCGATGGGGACGCCGGCCTCCGTCGGGCCGTTGGCGAGCCGGACGTCCGGTAACTCTCCGTCAAACTCGGGAGGCGGAGCCAAGATGGTGGACAGGCCGGCTTCTCCAGGGGCCCCAGTCGTTCACTAGAATCCCGTCTGTCTCCCTTCCCATCCACACCCCTGTCATGGGACTCCTGTGGAACACAGTCAGAACTAAGCACAGAGCGTCAGATGGAGGGTGCTTGAGCAGCCATCTCAAACTGCCGGCCCATGAGCCACTTCCGGCCCCCCTCCCAATGGCCTCTACATGATAGCAACAAAAAAAAATATAATATCATTAAAAATATATATTTTATTTTTACTAGTAGTTTTATATAATTATATTCCGCGGACCGGAAGTGGGCCCAGCAGTTTGAGATCCCTGCATTAGAGGAACTAACCATGCCTAATATACCAGCTTCTCATTCATGGTGTGTCCTTGTCTGTCAAGCTAACTCTAAAAGGAACAGGGAATACTGGTCCTGCTAGACAGTCTGACCTTTTACTTTAAATGACAAGCACAAGAGAGAAACGGTACTTGAGTGTCGATGATGCTTACTTTATAATGGGTATAGAAGGGATCGTCTCTGGAAAACTTCCCATTGACTCCATTCTGATAGAGAGAGAGAGACGGGAGAGAAAGAGAGAGACACCGGGAGAGAGACATGGAGGGAAGGGGACAGACAACATTTATAGGTGAGGAAGAGAAACCGACAAAAAGAGATTAAAGGACAATGCAAAGGAGTGGTGAGATAGAGAACATTTCCTTTTATCGTTGTTAAATCTTAGTGTTTGACACTGAAGGTGCATCCGACAGCAGACGGTACCTCTGAACCAGAGTGGAACGGATTCCATGGAGTCTTGTCCATCTCTTCACTCTGAGAGTCATTTACAGATGATTCACTGGCTGTGGACTTCTTGTCCATCTCTTGACTCTGAGAGTCATTTACAGACGATTCACTGGCTGGGGACTGGATAAGATTCTGAGAGAGACAAAAGGGGGGAGGCAGACAGAGGGAAAGGGTCAGGGAGTCCAGAAGAAATCTGATGGGCGGGCATTGGTTTCAACAAGGGCGCATTTATAGCCGAGGAGGGAGGAGAAAGGGAGAGAGGGAGAGAAAGGGAGAGAGGAGAGACAAAGACAGAGACAGAGATTACCTTATACGGTTCTGGAAGGGACTTTGGGAGACTCTCCTCAGCATCCCTCGTAGTTGTACAAGACTCTGAAAAGGTGCACCATTATCAAACGATCTTTGTAAGCATGACACAGGGTTTCAAGCGACCACAGTTACTAACAACATGGGTAGGATGTGGGACTGGTTTGTTCTGGGTGTTGCGAAACAAGTTAGATAACGATCGTCTGCATGACAATGTCAACAGGTAAATAACCTGACTGTCGCAGCTCGTCAAAAAGGATTTCAAACTGCGTCACAGAGGCCTAACCACTGGCGACGTCAGCCTGTTGAGGGCAGGGGCGGACAAATGAAAAGGCACATCTTCCCAACACGGGCCCCACCAGGGCTCTAGAGGGCACACTCATATATTAATTGTATGACGGGTACATAGAGGGCACTCAAATAATTGTTTTCCTATGCTAAAGAGCAGCCAATCAGGCACTTTCTCTCATATTCACCACTCTAGAGAGCAAGTTTTTTCAAACCATGTAGCACTGATAAGGGCATAGAAGGGCAACTCATGAGCACGTATCGGATTTTCTCTCCGTAATCGCCACTCTTTACGGCACTTAGCGCGCTTTTTCAACCAAGGAGGCACGAAGCGCGGTCGCTTGCTGAGTCCGCCACGACTAACATACTTATTTGGACGTGAAAGCCTAGGGTACAATTCTTTGAAAGCTTAATTAGTTATCTTTTTAAAAGTCTAATTCATCATTAGGAGGTATGGAGAAGACTTGGGGACATGAAAGGGACAGTTTAATAAGTCTACTAAACTCACCGGTCGTCTCTCAGTGAACCCAGACTCTTCAGAGGGCTCAGTCAGCGACTCATCCCGCTCCACCTCCACCTCCTCCTGCGCCACAACACCCCAATGTCAATTCGAAGACAAAACCGCAGTTGTCAGTTTTCGATACCATCACTAAATATTCGTTACAAGAATTAGACAAATTTGTTGAGCTACTGTCTGTTAACTAGTGCGCTCCACCTGTGCACTTGTCCACGCGGTAACGCAGGGGTTATGAAACATGTTGAAATATAAACTCAAAGCTACCATTGTCTTATCTTTCACGTTATAATTGGACGATAATCGACTCAAGATGTTATGATCAAGAACCTCAATCCCGAATTCTGCACAAACACAACATTGTCTTGCGTGAATCACGCAGGTGTAGATGGTTGATTGGCGGCTTGGCAGCTCATTGTGTGAGTCTAGTTATTTTCGATTGCTTCATCCATCTTTTCATAAAATGTGATCCAACGAGTTGGCCGGGGTGGATGGCCTACTCCTAAATGGCTATTGGCTGTTCTCTTAGCCTACTAGACAGAAGGGGAGGAATTACAAAGATTAATTTAAAGTTTCAAATAAACTGGAAACTTCTGTGCAAAAGCCATGTCCTATTAAAAACAACCCGCAGGTTGGCTTCAACAGTTCGTAACTTTTTAAAATGGGTTGAAAACGCACTAAAAGCTAACCTTTTGACATAGGTTACTGTGTTCATTGTCAGTGCCCTTTACACAATATCCCCCAACGTACTGTTTTAATCTGCTTACGAAGCATCAAAAGATTACGGAGGAGAAAGCAGGTAGGCTATGTGACAGTTTGATCAGCTGCGCCTCGCCGTGGCAGTTTTGTAGGCCCGCAGAATAGATGAAACAGAAAACCCCCGCGTAATGAGTTTTTCAGAATATTTTATATTGCCGAACCACCAAAACCAGGGCCGTTGCTTGGAATTCTGGGCCCCCTGAAAGAATATGTGGGGGGAACTTAATGTCGCGGGGCGGCAGGGATGGACTGGAATTAAAATAGGCCCGGGACTTTTGATCATAGACCAGCCCACCAGAAACCGTCACACCCACCAACAGCTGCCCTGTAATGCAGCATCATTGTTTTGGTGTGATGCTAGTTCGGGAGTTCGATCTTAATGCTTATTTTTGGGGGCTTATTTGAGCGGCAATAGAATCCTGTGATCATAGAGATCAATAGACTCTCATTATATTAGGTAGGCTACGATAGCATGACAAGAAAAAATAAACGGCTTTGTCTAAGCAGAACACCTTTTGCAAAACCGCCAGACGGAATTTCCACATGTATCTGCCTAAGATACATCTCTATAATATATTTTGGGAATCTGAAACTTACCCGGGCCCTGGTGTCTGATATTTCTGGTTTTGGTTGTCTGATATTGTCAGACTCACACATAAAAACAAAGATTACAAACAGTACAAAGATTAAAAGGTCGTAAATGCCTTCCGTTGACTATGGAAGTGTTTCCAAGTCCGTGAATGCGGTCGTAAATGCACATCTGACTCTTTTAATTCCATTTTTCATCGCCTCCCAACTTTTAATCGCAAAGATCAATTTTACATAACTTTTTAATTACTATGGTCCAAAACTATGCCCCTTCATTTTACTTTACGGGAAGCAGAGAAAACAGACAGTTTATTTAATATTAAACTAACAAACACTGGAATTTCACTTCTTTTACTAAATGGGTTAAATTAAGCAATAATGGTCAAAGTTAAGTGACATTGATATAATAAATTACAAGGCAAAAAGTGTTACTACATGAAAGTCTTTAAATCTGTCCTACTCTACCATGATTAAAGTGGTGTAGGGATATATTTAGGGGTGTGCGGTCAAACCTCCCTATGTCATGTGACCATTAAAACATCCCCACCATACATAAGATGTAGGCCTACATCTAAATCCTGTGGTTTAAGGATTCTGAACTATACATGTTTGCTCAAAACTATATAATCATACACTATGAATAAAGGGGGAGGGTATGGCTCCGTGGTTAGAGCAATTTGACTGCAGATCAATATGCAGCAGGTTACAAAACCCCTATGCTATATATCACTGTTTTGTTGCTGTTTTACCTACCAAGCCAGTAATACATCTGCCTTAACCCGATGCTTATAAAAGTGAGGGAGTCAGGGGGCTGAGCGGTTAGGGAATCAGGCTAGTAATCTGAAGGCCGTGCAATGACGTTGTGTCCTTGGGCAAGGCACTTCACCCTACTTGCCTCAGGGGGGAATATCCCTGTACTTACTGTAAGTTGCTCTGGATAAGAGCGTCTGCTAAATGTAAATGTAATGTTATTTAAATGTAGATGCATGAGTCTGCTGACATATGTTCATGGCCCATCAACCCAGCACCACTCCTTCTGACCAAAGTCCAGCGACAAACAGAGCTGAAGCTGTTCTGTTACAATCACTCCCCCACGATCAACTTGTTACTTGACTATAGGCTACAGTTTTCGAAGGAATACTTCTGACAACTACCATTTACATGTTTTGGGAATTACGATGTAGAAGTTTTCTGCTTCCAATGTAAGGTATGTTTTCTACATCTATTTCAATGTAGGGTTTTGATAGAGCCAATACAATGGATGATGGATGGCATCATGCTTTTATAATTGAAGCTTGGCCAAGTGGAGAATCTCCACTGGAAATACACTAGACTCTCACACTGTACAACACAATCATTTATTTCACTTTTTCTTCCTATAAATCTAGTTCAATAAAAGACTTGAACTTGAAATTGATTTAGGAAGAAAAAGTGAAAGAAATTATTGTGTTGTACAGGGGAGTCATGTTGTGAATGTGTGACACATAGATTTTAAAAATAGCATAGAAGTCTAGTATCACATTGTTCTGTATTAGTGGTATGCTGGTAGGTAGACTACAATAGCTTTGACATGAACTGTTTCAGATCAAATACATTTTATATCTTGTGTACATGTGTACTCAGGCCCGGGGTGGGTAATTGGGAGAATCGGGAGAGTTCCCGGTGGGCCGCTTCACTTTTGGGCCGGTGGGCCGCTTCACTTTTGGGCTGGTCGAGGATTTTGTTGTTGTTGACATTTGTCACGTTAGTGTATCTTCTCTTAAAGTAGGCTACACACGTTCCGCATTCTGACACCGCAGCCTCTGCATGCGTTGTACCATGGGAGTTCTCCCCTCCCAAATAGAGTTGGTTGGGACCAGCCCGTCTTTTCCAAAAAGTTTTATCTGACAGGTAGGCTACCGATAGCTGGGCCGTGCGGCCCTACCGTAACGATACGCGTCAGGGAGGATGGATGGGAGCAGGGCCGGAGTGATGGCATCACTAGACAAGGTTTTACCAATTGAAAACGTCTATGTTTATTTTACATAAAGCTCCAAAAACTATTTTGCGTTCAAAAATTGTTTTGTGTGGAAGTCCCTATCTTGCATCACATAAAATCCATACGTCCTAGGTTGGGGCTAATCGCCTAAAGTTTACAACGTCTGGCTCTGTGCCTGCTTAACATTATTTTTTATATTGATGCCATTTCTGAGACGTTCTAGGTTGGGCAAGCAGGCACAGAGCCAGACGTTGTAAACTTTAGGCGATTAGCCCCAACCTAGGACCTCTCAGAAATGGTATCAATATAACAAATAATACGATCCTTTTCTTTAATCATGAATCCCCCCAGAAAAGTTCACTGCACCCCCAGTCAAACCAGGCAGCATCCGGCCCTGTTTGGTATACAAAAAAAGTGGTCTGGTCTTTGGCCTGAAACTCCCGGGCTGAAAAGTGGCCCCACTCCGGCCCTGCCTGCTAATGCATGCACATTATGTGTTTGGTGTGATGCTAGTTCGGGAGTTCGATCCTTAATGCTTAATTTTTGGGCCTTTATTTGAGCGCAAAATAGTTGAGCTTTATGTACAAAAAAACAGCCGTTTTTCAATTGGTAAAAACTTGTCTAGTGAAGGTGATGTCTTTTTTTCTCTTAAGTCATATAATTTTAATTTATCGTGCTGCCCGTCTCCTTCTTGATCAGCAACCAGGCTGAGAAAAGCCACTACAATATCCTTCACTTCTGTAGAATCTCATGATATTAGGTACAGATAGCATGACAAGAAAAATAGAAACTTTGTCTAAGCAGAACACCTTTTACAAAAACAGCCAGACTGAAGGTCACATGTCTCTGCATAAGATAACATCTCTATAATATATTTGGAATCTGAAACTGTACCAGGGCTGTGTGTCTGGTCCTTAAGAGACTCCATAAAACAAAGATTACAAAGAGTCCAGCATAAGGACCTGACACTTTGAACCCTACTCTGTTACACATCACCTATGCAGACACACACACATTGTGTTGTTTATACCTTCATTATGATATCTGGAGGGATGCAGTGAGTCAGGAGTTCATAGAGCCTCTCCCGCACCTCCAACAACCGAGAGAGAGAGAGGAGAGAGAGAGAGCGAGACAAGAAATCAATATATTCTTATACCTTGAGTTTATTTCCATGTATTTATTTAAAAGATGTATACATAAAAATGCAATTTAATTCCAAAGAATACAATCCTAATTCTATTTATATTGTTTATGCTAAAAACAACATTGGCTAATTGTCCTTTATAGTACACTTATGTAGAAGCAATGTAATTAATTACCTAATGTACAGATGTCTTGATTGGCTTACAAAAATACATAATGTTAGTTTTCAGAGTAGTTCCCGCGGCCATGGCCCCAACTTTTCATCGCCCCCCCCAACCTTTCATCGCCAAACACAACTTTTTTAATTAACTATGGTCCAAAACTATGCCCCTTCATTTTACGGAAGAAGAGAAAACAGGACAGTGTATTTAAATTAAACTAACAAACGACTGGAATTTCAATTCTTTGACTAAATGGGTTAAATTAGAGCAATAATGGTCAAAGTTAAGTGACATTGATATAATAAATGACAAGGCAAAAGTGTTACTACATGAAGGTCTTTAAATCTGTCCTACTCTACCATGATTAGAGTGGTGTAGGGATATATTTAGGGGTGGACAGTCAAACCTCCCTATGTCATGTGACCATTAAAACATCCCCACCATACATAAGATGTAGGTCTACATCTAAATCTTGTGGTTTAAGGATTCTGAACTATACATGTTTGGTCAAAACTATATAATCATACACTATGAATAAAGGGGGAGGGTATGGCTCCGTGGTTAGAGCAATTTGACTGCAGATCAATATGCAGCAGGTTACAAAACCCCTATGCTATATACAGTGCCTTGCATAAGTATTCACCCCCCTTGGACTTTTTCCCATTATGTACTGTTACTAACTGGAATTCAAATAGACTTAAATAAACTTTTTCCCGTTTGATCAACAAAACATGCATAGTACTTTGGAGGTGCAAAATACATTTTATTGTGACACAAACAATAATGAGAACAAAAAACCAAACATCTGTTGGGTGCATAAGTATTCACCCCCCTGTGGCAATACTTGGTAGAACCCCCTTTCGCTGCAATTACAGCTGCAAGTCTTTTGGGGTATGTCTCTACCAGCTTTGCAGATCTAGAGATGGAAAGGTTTGTCCATTCTTCTTGGCAAAAAAGATGAAGCTCAGTCAGATTGGATGGAGACCGTCTGTGAACCGCAATCTTCAAGTCTTGCCATAGATTCTCTATTGGATTGAGGTCTGGGCTTTGACTGGGCCATTTTAAGACATTAACATTCTTTAATCCAAACCATTCCTTTGTAGCTCTGGCTGTATGTTTAGGGTCATTGTCCTGCTGGAAGATGAACCTCCGCCCCAGTCTCAAATCTGTTGCAGACTGCATCAGATTTTCTTCAAGGATTTCCCTGTATTTGGCTCCATCCATCTTTCCCTCTATTCTGACCAGTTTCCCTGTACCTGCTGAAGAGAAGCATCCCCACAGCATGATGCTACCACCACCATGTTTCACTGTTGGGATGGTGTGCTCAGGGTGATGGGCAGTGTTGGGTTTTCGCCACACATAGCGTTTTGCATTGAGGCCAAAAAGTTCAATTTTGGTCTCATCTGACCAGAGCACCTTCTTCCACATGTTTGCTGTGTCTCCCACATGGCTTCTGGCAAACTCCAAACGGGATTTTTTATGGATCCCTTTCAACAATGGCTTTCTTCTTGCCACTCTTCCATAAAGGCCAGATTTGTGGAGTAGACGACTAATAGTTGTCCTGTGGACAGATTCTCCCACCTCAGCTGTGGATCTCTGCAACTCCTCCAGAGTAACCATGGGCCTCCTGGTTGCTTCTCTGATTAATTTTCTCCTTGTCCGACTCTTCAGTTTGGGTGGACGGCCTCCTCTTGGTAGGTTTGCGGTTGTGCCATATTCTTTCCATTTTCTTATGATGGATTTTATGGTGCTCAGAGAGATGTTCAAAGCTCTGGATATTTTTTTATAACCTAACCCTGCTTCATATTTCTCCACAACTTTATCCCTGACCTGTTTGGTGAGCTCCTTGGTCTTCATGATGCTGTTTGTTCAGTAATGATCTCCAACAAACTCTGAGTCTGTCACAGAACAGGTGTATTTATACTGAGATTAAATTGCAGACAAGTGGACCCTATTTACTAATTATGTGACTTGCAAATGTGACTTGTGAATGCAATTGGTCGCACCAGATCTTTGTTAGGGGTTTCACAGTAAAGGGGGTGAATACATATGCACTCAACACTTTTCAGATTTTTATTTGTAAATAATTGTGAAATCCATGTAATATTTCCCCCCACTTCCAAATTATGCACTATTTTGTGTTGGTCCATTACATAAACTCACGATGAAATAAATGTTAATCTGTGGTTATACCATGACAAAATGTAGAAAAGTCCAAAGGGGGTGAATACTTATGCAAGGCACTGTATCACTGTTTTGTTGCTGTTTTACCTACCAAGCCAGTAATACATCTGCCTTAACCCGATGCTCATAAAAGTGAGGGAGTCTGGGGGCTGAGCGGTTGGGGAATCAGGCTAGTAATCTGAAGGTTGCCAGTTCGATTCCCGGCCGTGCAATGACGTTGTGTCATTGGGCAAGGCACTTCACCCTACTTGCCTCAGGGGGGAATATCCCTGTACTTACTGTAAGTTGCTCTGGATAAGAGCGTCTGCTAAATGTAAATGTAATGTTATGTAAATGTAGATGCATGAGTCTGCTGACATATGTTCATGGCCCATCAACCCAGCACCACTCCTTCTGACCAAAGTCCAGCGACAAACAGAGCTGAAGCTGTTCTGTTACAATCACTCCCCCACGATCAACTTGTTACTTGACTATAGGCTACAGTTTTCGAAGGAATACTTCTGACAACTACCATTTACATGTTTTGGGAATTACGATGTAGAAGTTTTCTGCTTTCAATGTAAGGTATGTTTTCACATATTCATTATCTATTTCAATGTAGGGTTTTGATAGAGCCAATACAATGGATGATGGGTGGCATCATGCTTTTATAATTGAAGCTTGGCCAAGTGGAGAATCTCCACTGGAGATACACTAGACTCTCACACTGTACAACACAATCATTTATTTCACTTTTTCTTCCTATAAATCTAGTTCAATAAAAGACTTGAACTTGATTTAGGAAGAAAAAGTGAAAGAAATGATTGTGTTGTACAGGGGCAGTCATGTTGTGAATGTGTGACACATAGATTTTTTTTAAAGCATAGAAGTCTAGTATCACATTGTTCTGTATTAGTGGTATGCTGGTAGGTAGACTACAATAGCTTTGACATCAACTGTTTCATATCAAATACATTTTATATCTTGTGTACATGTGTACTTAGGCCCGGGGTGGGTAATCGGGAGAATCGGGAGAGTTCCCGGTGGGCCGCTTCACTTTTGGGCCGGTGGGCCGCTTCACTTTTGGGCTGGTCAAGGATTTTGTTGTTGACATTTGTCACGTTAGTGTATCTTCTCTTAAAGTAGGCTACACACGTTCCGCATTCTGACACCGCAGCCTCTGCATGCGTTGTACCATGGGAGTTCTCCCCTCCCAAATAGAGTTGGTTGGGTCCAGCCCGTCTTTTCCAAAAAGTTTTATCTGACAGGTAGGCTACCGATAGCTGGGCCGTGCGGCCCTACCGTAACAATACCTGTCAGGGAGGATGGATGGGAGCAGGGCCGGAGTGATGGCATCACTAGACAAGGTTTTACCAATTGAAAACGTCTATATTTATTTTACATAAAGCACCAAAAACTATTTTGCGTTCAAAAATGTTTTTGTGTGGAAGTCCCTATCTTGCATCACATAAAATCCATACGTCCTAGGTTGGGGCTAATCGCCTAAAGTTTACAATGTCTAGCTCTGTGACTGATTAACATTATTTTTTATATTGATGCAATTTCTGAGCCGGTTGGGCAAGCAATTTCTGAGCCGGTTGGGCAAGCAGGCACAGAGCCAGACGTTGTAAACTTTAGGCGATTAGCCCCAACCTAGGACCTCTCAGAAATGGTATCAATATCCCTAGTTAGTCTTTTAACTGTAAAACAGAATCAATCATTTTCTTTCCAGATGCACATGCTTAATGACTAATAATTGACTACCTGCAATGTTTGGGGATATCTTGTTGTTATGATCAGTGACCTATTCACTTTTGTAAAGCTCTCTCTTGGAAGTCGCTTTGGATAAAAGTGTCTGCTAAATGAATACATGTAAATGTAAGTTTGGAATTAAATTGTCAGAACTGTCAACATGTTGTTAATTATTTTTTATTACAAGGCAGACTGTGTGATTAGACTGTGAGATTATAGTATGCTGGGATTTATTTTCCTCAGAATATGCAGTACAATGTTGATATGATAACTTCTGCAGAATTGAGTGTCTTCATTTGGTGTGAGATATGTTGGTAGCTGATCTATATAATTTACGTTAATCAGGAATTAGTCACAATCTTTTGTCACAACAACTATGAGTTGTGAAACACAGTTGAACCACCTGTCTGATTTTCATGTCTGTGTCCTCTGTCAGTTTACAGTTCATGAAGACATCCAACTGTCTCTGGTAGAAATGGCAGCATTGAAGCGAAGAGACGGCATGTCTCCTCCCCCTGTCTGTGAGTATGGTTCAAATGAAATTGAACATAACCATCAATGATGTTGTTCAACTTTGGCCAATAACAGGCAGACTAAGTGATTGGATAGGAAAAATGTGTTTAGAATATCTAGTACAATGTTTGATAACTTCTGCAGAATTAAGTGTCTTTGATCAAAATCGAACACAATACACCATTAGGTGTGAAACATGATGGTAACTGATGCTCTATATTATTTAAATTAATTTAAAAATGAGTCATAGCCTTTTGTCACAACAATCATGAGTTATAAAACACAGTTGAACCACCTGTCTGATTTCCACATGTCCTCTGTCCGTTTACAGTTCGTGAAGACATCCTACCGTCTCTGGTAGAAAGGCCAGCACCGAAGCGAAGAAACAGCATGGCTCCTCCCCTTGTCTGTGAGTATTATGGTTCAGTACAGTTCTTCGTTGTCCTGTGGGGGACATTTTTTTGCAGCAAAGCAAAGATAAGGTACACTTGATGCTTTTTTTGACATTCACCCTTTTCCAGAATGCCTTTTATCAGATTATAGATAATACAATTATTATTGTTCCCAGTTATCAGCCAGTATCAAGCTCCCAAAATATTTATTTTCCAGCATTAAAGTAAAAAAAGTGTTATTTTCCATCTTCAACATTGTTACTTATCCTAACTCGTCTTTCGAACCTAATAAATCTTCTCATTTCAGTCGAAGGAGAAGTGGGACTGTACAAAAACTTAATTGATGAGAAGAATAACAAACTACAAACTATAGCAGATCAGCTTCTCAAAACAGCAGAAGACTTTCAAGATGTTCACTGGTGGAACACCACTGGCAGCCTGATTGGCAATGCTATGGGAGCAGCAGGAGGGATCACAGCTATCGCAGGTGTAGCAATGGCTCCCTTCACCTCGGACCAATCTCTAGTTGTGACAAATGCGGGTGTAGTTTTAGGAGTAATTGGTGGAGCCATCGGTACTGTTTCTAATATTAAAAGTAAAAAAAACAGGTCTGAATTTCAAAAAAGCATTAAAAAATCTGTGGCTGAACTTCAAACATTGATTGAACCATTGAAGGATCACTTAAAAGATATCAATCCGGATCTTGAGATTTTTAAAAAGGTAAAAGACAGATTCTCCAACAATGAAATCCTCAAAGCCTTTAAGGCTTGTGCAAGTGGAGCAGTCTGGTGTGTCAATGGTCTAGATAATATGGCCTTAATGGCAGACATGTCTTCCGTTTCAGATCAATCTTTTTGTTCAGCCTTACGCTTTGTAGTTCTGCCTGTTTTTATGACATGTGTAGATGTAGGCCACATCTTGCTAGATCTCAAGGAGCTCTATGAGATGAGACAAGATCAAAGAGATCAAGCTAACACTGAAACATTGAAGTTCATTAAGATAATTAAAGATGCAGCCAGTAGCTGCCATCCAGCTGTCAAAGAGCTCACAGAACTGAGGAGGGCATTTGATAAAAAGTAGATTTGTTGTTTTTTATTGTACAGCTATGGTTTGTATTCTATGTTCTTATGTACCATTTGTAAGGACATCATTGTAAATGCATACTTGATACATTGTTATTAATCACTTACTGGGAAAATTAGTTTGCATTGTATTCATAGTGTATCATTATATTGTATAGTTCAGAATCCTTACCACAGATCACAGGATTAAGATGTACATGTTTAGCGGAGATGTTTCAATGGTCACTTGACATATGTATATTGTTGTTATGATCAGTGACCTATGCACTATTGTAAAGCTCTCTCTTAGAAGTCGCTTTGGCTAAATGAATAAATGTAAATGTAAATGTATATGCTTTACTGTCCACCCTCTAAATATAAACCTAAAACCTTTGTTTTGTAACATGTTTGCCTTTATTTAATTCATTTGCAATGTTATCAAACATACATTTACTTTGACCTTTCTATCTGTAATTGAACCCATTAGGTCAAATAACTGCAATTCGAGCTATGTTTAATATTAATACACTGTCCAATTGTCTGTAAGTGTTTTTATGATCGTTACGTTGAGAGGCTGTCTCTGAAAAGAGGACATTGCCATAGGTGTTACAAGTTCTGTCTGTGGAAAAACTTGCCGTCTCTCAGTCTCCTTACGGAGCTGAGGATCGTGTGTGTGTCTAGGACGGGAGTAGGCTACTCAATAGGCGGACCGGATCTGGACCCAGACGCAATACAATTTGGACCGAAGCCAAAATCAACATTCTAATTTAGTCATAATCCAAGTGAATTTTCAGTTATTTGTTGTTGTGACGTCACGTTGAATTGTCGTATTGTGTTCTTACTAGATGTGGTTTCTATCTTCCGCGTCCAATCCAATCAGGAGCTGTAATAACTGTAATCACCATGACAACTCACTCAACGCTGTCGCTGGCCGCAACATAAACACTAGATGTCTCGTCCGCGTTGCCGGTGTTGTCTCTCAGTGAACCCAGACTCTTCGGAGAGCTCGTCAGCGACTCATCCCGCTCCAACTCCACCTCCTCCTGCGCCACAACACCCCAATGTCAATTCGAAGATAAACCGCAGGTGTCAGTTGTCTACTCTATACTAACACTAAATATTCGTCACAAGAAATTAGACAAAATTGTGGAGCTACTGTCGGTTAACTTAGTGCGCTCCACCTGTGCACTTGTCCACGCGGTTAACACATGGATACACGGATAAAACATGTTGAAATATAAACTCAAAGCTTACCATTGTCTTATCTTTCACGTTATAATTTACGATAATCGATTCACGAAGCTGTTATGATCAATAACCTCAATCCCGAATGCTGCACAAATACATTGCCTTGAGTGAATCACGCAGGTGTAGATGGTTGATAGGCGGCTTACTTGGCAGCCCGTTGTATGACTAGTTATTTTAGATTGCTTCATCCATCTTTTCATAAAATGTGATCCAACGAGTTGCCCGGGGTGGCTAGTTTACTCCTAAATGACTATTGGCTGCTCTATTAGCCTACTAGACAGAAGGGGAGGAATTACATAGATTCATTTTAACGTTTCAAACTGAACTGGAAACTTCTGTGCAAAGCCATACTATTTCAAAAACAACCCGCAGGTTGGCTTCAACAGTTCGTAACATTTAAAATGGGTTGAAAACGCACTAAAAGCTAAACCTTTTGAGACATAGGCTACTGTGTTCATTGTCAGGCCCTTTACACACTAATCCTAAAAAATACAGTTTTAATCTGCTTTAACCCTCCTGTTGTGTTCCGGTCAAAAGTGACCGATTTACTAGTTTGCTCCCTGAAAAAATGTAGTTAATTTATTCTGATTGCCATAAGGTTCCATGACTTTGTTCACACAGGGTAGGCTATCTAAACAGCCAAAACTTTTTTTAAAGAATTTCATAAAGATTTGGGTGTTTTATTTCACTTTTGTACACCCATGGTGTTCCTGGTCAGTAAAAAAAATGAGACTAATAAAAATAAAAATAAATTGTGTTCAGGCACACACCCATACAACAGATGGACACACTTGGAGGGTAGATGTGTTTACAAAGACAACTCGAAGGAGATAGACCGGACCAAAATCCAAGCATACATATTCAAAATAATCCATATATTACGCTTCTTTCACTCAAAAACGAGTTGCATACGCTTGTGTCAATGACGCCTACAAGTCATGAATGGCAAACAGAAGTTTAAAACTTGTATTGTTCGCAACAACTTAAGTTGCTAAAAAGATGTAACACAACATTAGTTGATAATATATGTATTATTATGGAATTATAGTCAGCTATAATGGGGCGGTCACTTTTGACCGGGAACACAAAAGTAGTGACAATAAACGAACACAACAAGAGGGTTAAGAAGCATCAGTAAAGATAAGGAGGAGGCTACAGAAAGCAGGTGTGGGGCAGTTGGATCCATGCTGCTGCCTCGCCGTGGCAGTTTTGAGGCACTGCAGAATAATGAAACAGGAAAACCCAGCGTAATGATTTTAGAAGATTTTATATTTGCCGAACAACCAAAACCAGGGCCGTTGCTAGGAATTCTGGGCCCCCTAAAAGAATATTGGTGTGGGTCCCCCCCCCATAGCCGTGGCAACATATTTTATCAGAGGGGGGTGCTGGCTTAATGTTGCGGGGCGGCAGGGATGGACAGGGAGTAAAAATAGGCTAGGGGACTTTGATCTAGACCAGCCCACCAGAACCGTCCTCACACGCCACCACAGCTGCCCTGCTAATGCATGCACATTATGTGTTTGGTGTGATGCTAGTTCGGGAGTTCGATCCTTAATGCTTATTTTTTGGGCCTTTATTTGAGCGCAAAATAGTTCTCATGAGAATAGAATCTCATGATATAGAATCAATACAATCAATACAATCTCATGATATTAGGTAGGCTACAGATAGCATGACAAGAAAAATAGAAACTTTGTCTAAGCAGAACACCTTTTGCAAAAACAGCCAGACTGAAGGTCACATGTCTCTGCATAAGATAACATCTCTATAATATATTTGGAATCTGAAACTGTACCAGGGCTGTGTGTCTGATCCTTAAGAGACTCACAAAATAAAACAAAGACTACAAAGAGTACAAAGATTAAAAAAGGTCGTAAATGCAGTCCTAAATGCAGTCCTAAAGTCCGTAAATGTGGTCGTAAATGCAAATCCTGACACTTTGAACCCTACGCTGTTACACATCACCTATGCAGACACACACACAAGGGCCCCGAAAAGGGGGGGTAAAGGAGTCGGATTCTAGGGGCCCATGATGGAGGGGGCCCCCTTAAAATGCATAATTGTATGTAAAATAGCATCAAAAATGTTGCCGCTGTGTTGGGGGCCCTGTAAAGATTCTTTTCATGGGGCCCAAAATCCCTAGCGGCGCCCCTGCACACTTTGGCTGCGTCCCAATACTCCCACTTCACCCTAGCACTTCACACTTCCCCTTCGTTCACTGGGGTGTGCCCCTTCACAACGGAGTCTGAAGTGTGAAGTGATTGAAATCTTTACCTACGAAATGGGACACCACTCCATGCGTCATTGCGTCATTAGTAGCTCATATCCAGCTCCACTGTAGGCTACGTTTGCCAAAAACTCAAGGCAAACAGTGTTCCTATGTTTGCGAATTTGAACACACGTCAGGTCTTCAGGTTTTGGCAAACATATTTACCCACCTGTCATAATAAAATTGCGTTTTTTACATCCTAACGTTAGCTAACATTACCGTTACTCGGCTACTCTCAGCTGCATAGACAGACGTTCATTTGTGAAATAGCGATCTTTTTCTAACAATCGTATTCTACTCAACTGTAAGGAATATTATTTTGCATAATGATCAGCTAGATATCCCGATGTGTTTCCCATTTTTTTAATAGTTATTTGCGAAGATATACAACATTTGTAAACTTATTTTTTTGAGTCAGTCGGTTACCAAGGTGTTCGCAAGGCATCCTGGGAAATGTAATCTTTCCCTTCAGCCGTAGTGTGACTCTGATCGCACTCCGTTTGAAGGGATTGTTTGAAGGGTTGAACAACACTTCCCCTTCGTTCTAAGAGAATTGGGACACCACTTCACTTCACGCGAACGCGCAAACGGAGTGTGAAGTGTGAAGTGCTAGGGTGAAGTGGGAGTATTGGGACGCAGCCAAACATTGAGTTGTTTATACCTTATGATATCTGGAGGGATGCAGTGAGTCAGGAGTTCATAGAGGAGTTCTCCTGCACCTCCAACAACCGAGAGAGAGAGAGAGAGGAGAGAGAGCGAGACATGTAGCCTATACATAAAAATGCAATTTAATTCCAAAGAATACAATCCTAATTCTATTTATATTGTCTATGATAAAAACAACATTGGCTCATTGTCATTTATAGTACACTTATGTAGAAGCAATGTAATTAATTACCTAATGTACAGATGTCTTGATTGGCTTACAAAAATACATAATGTTAGATTTCAGATTAGTTTCCCCACTTTTCATCGCCCCCCCCAACTTTTAATTGCCAAAGATCAATTTGACACAACTTTTTAAATTAACTATGGTCCAAAACTATGCCCCTTCATTTTACGGAAGAAGAGAAAACAGGACAGTGTATTTATATTAAACTAACAAACAACTTGAATTTCAATTATTTGACTAAATGGGTTAAATTAGAGCAATAATGGTCAAAGTTAAGTGAAATGTATATAATAAATTACAAGGCAAAAGTGTTACTACATGAAAGTCTTTAAATCTGTCCTACTCTACCATGATTAGAGTGGTGTAGGGATATATTTAGGGGTGGGCAGTCAAACCTCCCTATGTCATGTGACATACATCCCTGCCAAACATAAGATGTAGGCCTACATCTAAATCCTGTGGTTTAAGGATTCTGAACTATACATGTTTGCTCAAACTATATAATCATACACTATGAATAAAGGGGGAGGGTATGGCTCCGTGGTTAGAGCAATTTGACTGCAGATCAATATGCAGCAGGTTCCAAAACCCCTATGCTATATATCACTGTTTTGTCGCTGTTTTACCTACCAAGCCAGTAATACACCTGCCTTAACCCGATGCTCATAAAAGTGAGAGAGTCAGGGGGCTGAGCGGTTGGGGAATCGGGCTAGTAATCTGAAGGTTGCCAGTTCGATTCCCGGCCGTGCAATGACGTTGTGTCCTTGGGCAAGGCACTTCACCCTACTTGCCTCAGGGGGGAATATCCCTGTACTTACTGTAAGTTGCTCTGGATAAGAGCGTCTGCTAAATGTAAATGTAATGTTATGTAAATGTAGATGCATGAGTCTGCTGACATATGTTCATGGCCCATCAACCCAGCACCACTCCTTCTGACCAAAGTCCAGCGACAAACAGAGCTGAAGCTGTTCTGTTACAATCACTCCCCCACGATCAACTTGTTACTTGACTATAGGCTACAGTTTTCGAAGGAATACTTCTGACAACTACCATTTACATGTTTTGGGAATTACGATGTAGAAGTTTTCTGCTTTCAATGTAAGGTATGTTTTCACATATTCATTATCTATTTCAATGTAGGGTTTTGATAGAGCCAATACAATGGATGATGGATGGCATCATGCTTTTATAATTGAAGCTTGGCCAAGTGGAGAATCTCCACTGGAGATACACTAGACTCTCACACTGTACAACACAATCATTTATTTCACTTTTTCTTCCTATAAATTTAGTTCAATAAAAGACTTGAACTTGATTTAGGAAGAAAAAGTGAAAGAAATGATTGTGTTGTACAGGGGCAGTCATGTTGTGAATGTGTGACACATAGATTTTTTTAAAAGCATAGAAGTCTAGTATCACATTGTTCTGTATTAGTGGTATGCTGGTAGGTAGACTACAATAGCTTTGACATCAACTGTTTCAGATCAAATACATTTTATATCTTGTGTACATGTGTACTTAGGCCCGGGGTGGGTAATCGGGAGAATCGGGAGAGTTCCCGGTGGGCCGCTTCACTTTTGGGCCGGTGGGCCGCTTCACTTTTGGGCTGGTCAAGGATTTTGTTGTTGTTGACATTTGTCACGTTAGTGTATCTTCTCTTAAAGTAGGCTACACACGTTCCGCATTCTGACACCGCAGCCTCTGCATGCGTTGTACCATGGGAGTTCTCCCCTCCCAAATAGAGTTGGTTGGGACCAGCCGTCTTTTCCAAAAAGTTTTATCTGACAGGTAGGCTACCGATAGCTGGGCCGTGCGGCCCTACCGTAACGATACGCGTCAGGGAGGATGGATGGGAGCAGGGCCGGAGTGATGGCATCACTAGACAAGGTTTTACCAATTGAAAACGTCTATGTTTATTTTACATAAAGCTCCAAAAACTATTTTGCGTTCAAAATTTTTTTTGTGTGGAAGTCCCTATCTTGCATCACATAAAATCCATACGTCCTAGGTTAGGGCTAATCGCCTAAAGTTTACAACGTCTGGCTCTGTGCCTGCTTAACATTATTTTTTATATTGATGCCATTTCTGAGACGTCCTAGGTTGGGCAAGCAGGCACAGAGCCAGACGTTGTAAACTTTAGGCGATTAGCCCCAACCTAGGACCTCTCAGAAATTGTATCAATATAAAAAATAATACGATCCTTTTCTTTAATCATGAATCCCCCCAGAAAAGTTCACTGCACCCCCAGTCAAACCAGGCAGCATCCGGCCCTGTTTGGTATACAAAAAAAGTGGTCCGGTCTTTGGCCTGAAACTCCCGGGCTGAAAAGTGGCCCCACTCCGGCCCTGCCTGCTAATGCATGCACATTATGTGTTTGGTGTGATGCTAGTTCGGGAGTTCGATCCTTAATGCTTAATTTTTGGGCCTTTATTTGAGCGCAAAATAGTTGAGCTTTATGTACAAAAAAACAGCAGTTTTTCAATTGGTAAAAACTTGTCTAGTGAAGGTGATGTCTTTTTTTCTCTTAAGTCATATAATTTTAATTTATCGTGCTGCCCGTCTCCTCCTTGATCAGCAACCAGGCTGAGAAAAGCCACTACAATATCCTTCACTTCTGTAGAATCTCATGATATTAGGTACAGATAGCATGACAAGAAAAATAGAAACTTTGTCTAAGCAGAACACCTTTTACAAAAACAGCCAGACTGAAGGTCATATGTCTCTGCATAAGATAACATCTCTATAATATATTTGGAATCTGAAACTGTACCAGGGCTGTGTGTCTGGTCCTTAAGAGACTCAATAAAACAAAGATTACAAAGAGTACAAAGATTAAAAAAGGTCGTAAAACAGGTCGTTCCAGCATAAGGACCTGACACTTTGAACCCTACTCTGTTACACATCACCTATGCAGACACACACACATTGTGTTGTTTATACCTTCATTATGATATCTGGAGGGATGCAGTGAGTCAGGAGTTCATAGAGCCTCTCCCGCACCTCCAACAACCGAGAGAGAGAGAGAGAGAGAGAGGAGAGAGAGAGCGAGACAAGAAATCAATATATTCTCATACCTTGAGTTTATTTCCATGTATTTATTTAAAAGATGTATATGCAATTTAATTCCAAAGAATACAATCCTAATTCTATTTATATTGTCTATGATAAAAACAGCATTGGCTCATTGTCATTTATAGTACACTTATGTAGAAGCAATGTAATTAATGACCTAATGTACAGATGTCTTGATTGGCTTACAAAAATACATAATGTTAGTTTTCAGAGTAGTTTCCCCCCCCCCACCCCCCCAACTTTTCATCGCCCCCCCCAACTTTTAATTGCCAAAGATCAATTTTACACAACTTTTTAAATTAACTATGGTCCAAAACTATGCCCCTTCATTTTACGGAAGAAGAGAAAACAGGACAGTGTATTTATATTAAACTAACAAACGACTGGAATTTCAATTCTTTGACTAAATGGGTTAAATTAGAGCAATAATGGTCAAAGTTAAGTGACATTGATATAATAAATGACAAGGCAAAAGTGTTACTACATGAAGGTCTTTAAATCTGTCCTACTCTACCATGATTAGAGTGGTGTAGGGATATATTTAGGGGTGGGCAGTCAAACCTCCCTATGTCAAGTGACATACATCCCTGCCAAACATAAGATGTAGGCCTACATCTAAATCTTGTGGTTTAAGGATTCTTAACTATACATGTTTGCTCAAACTATATAATCATACACTATGAATAAAGGGGGAGGGTATGGCTCCGTGGTTAGAGCAATTTGACTGCAGATCAATATGCAGCAGGTTACAAAACCCCTATGCTATATATCACTGTTTTGTCACCTGCCTTAACCCGATGCTCATAAAAGTGCCAGTTCGATTCCCGGCCGTGCAACGACTTTGTGTCCTTGGGCAAGGCACTTCACTCTACTTGCCTCAGAGGGGAATATCCCTGTACTTACTGTAAGTTGCTCTGGATAAGAGCGTCTGCTAAATGTAAATGTAATGTTATGTAAATGTAGATGCATGAGTCTGCTGACATATGGCCCATCAACCCAGCACCACTCCTTCTGACCAAAGTCCAGCGACAAACAGAGCTGAAGCTGTTCTGTTATAATCACTCCCCCACGATCAACTTTTTTCTATGTATTATCTATTTCAATGTAGGGTTAGAGACAATACAACAATGGATGCACCATGCTTTTATAATTGAAGCTTGGCTGAGTGGAGATACACTAGACTCCCCCTGTACAGCACAATCATTTATTTCACCTTTTCATATTGCAGTCGAAAAATGTCAACCAGTTGTACATTAATGTGCAGTTAGTTAAGTTCTTAGTTAGTTCTTTTAACTGTAAAACAGAATCAATCATTTTCTTTTTAATCATTTTCTTTTTTTGTGGGGCCTGTTCTTATGTGTAGTACTAGTAAAACATTGTTAGATGTGCATTTCATCAAAGCTGACTTGTTGGTCAAAACAGGAAAATTACAACAACCTATGCCAGGAATCGTACAAATACTGTCACAAAACAAAATGTACAACCTGTTTTTCAGCAACTTGTCGTCTCAAGACCATCTGCAAGAGGATCAAACCCTATCCTCTTCCCCTTCCACCCCACAGAGATACAAGTGGTCAAAGCTCTGGTGCCTGACAGGTAGCTCTTCTCATTCCTCTCATTCATAACAAAATGCCGACTTTGATCACACTCTGGACTCATGATTTACTAAAAAACCATCAACTGTATTCTACATAAGAGCATTGCAAGACTGACATGTTTAGGTTATAGCAGTACACTAAAAGGTTACGTTTAAATGAAATTGAATGTAACCATCAATATGTTGTTCAACTTTGGCCAATAACAGGTAAACTAAGTGATTGGATTGGAAAAATGTGTTTAGAATATCTAGTACAATGTTTGATAACTTCTGCAGAATTAAGTGTCTTTGATCAAAATCGAACACAATACAACATTAGGTGTGAAACATGATGGTAGCTGATGCTGTATATTCTTTAAATTAATAAAAAATGAATCACAACCTTTTGTCACAACAACTATGAGTTGTAAAACACAGTTGAACCACCTGTCTGATTTCCACATGTTCTCTGTCCGTTTACAGTTCGTGAAGACATCCTACTGTCTCTGGGAGAAATGGCAGCACGAGAGTGGAGAAACCCCCCTGACCGTGAGTGTTATGGTTCAGTTCAGTTCTTCATTGTTCCACTGGGGGTCATTGGGTTAGCAGCAGAGCACAGATACAATTACACTTGTCGCTTTATTTGACATTCATTTCACATTCTTTTCCAGAATGCATTGTATTAGATTATAGATGCAAACATTTAAATTATTTCCATTGATCAGCAAGTTTTAATTTGCTTAGTTTTTTATTTATTACATTTATTAACATTAAGTTATTAACCCTTACTTGTCTCTACAACCTAATTAATCATAACTGATGGCATAATTATAATGCTGACACCAACCTTTCTCTTCAGTCGTAGCAAGGAGACTTCAAACAAGCATTGAACTATTCAAAAACCTAGTTGATGAGAGGATCAACCGAATGAAAACTATAGCAAATAAGCTTCTCAAAACCGCAGAGGACTTTCACGATATTCACCGCAAAAACACCATTGGTAGTTTGAGTGGCAATGTTATGGGAGCAACAGGTGGGATCACAGCTACGGTGGGTCTACTCTTGGCTCCTTTCACCTTGGGTGCCTCTCTGATTGTGACTGCAGTGGGAATAGGTGTAGGCGTTTCTGGTGGAGTCGTTGGTGCTGTCTCCAATATTAAAGGTAGCAAAAACAGATCTGAAGTAAAAGAAAAAATTGAGAAACTTTTGTCTGAATTTCAAATGTTGATGGAACCAATTCAGGAGAACCTCAAAGTGATCCAAGATGATCTTGATGTTTTACAACACTCAAGCACAGAACAAGTCTGGAAAATGGCTGGGTTTAGTGGAGCATTGCTGGGAAACATAATCAGGTTATCAAAACTGTCCACCATTTCTCTTCGTTCAGCATTACGCTTTTCAGTAGTACTGTCTGGTCTTCTGGCAATTGTAGACATAGCCTTCATCTGGGCAGATGCCAAAGAGATCCATGAGATGAGTGAGGAGCGAAGAGATCAAGGCAACACTGAAACATTGAAGTTCATTAAGTCCATTAAAGACGCAGGCAACAGCTGCCATGAAGCAGTCAATGAGCTCAGAAAACTGAGAGGGGCACTTGATAGAAGGTAGATGTTTGTTGTTATGGCTGATCCAGGGTCACATGTCAAACTGAGGAGTGATGAAGAGATACGTGACAAGGGCATTATCACATGTTAGATTTATTTGATATTTTTTATTTTTCATATGAAAAGGTATGTTTTAGGCACAAGTGCATTATCACATGTGAGATTCATAAAAAAAAATGATATGGATGATCCAGGGTCACATGTCAAACTGAGGAGTGATGAAGAGATACGTGACAAGTGCATTATCACATGTGAGATTCATTAGATTTTTTTCATATGAAAAGGTTTTGTTTTATGTGCAAAAGGTTTTATGCACATTTATACAAAACCCCCCCAAAAGAAACAGATGAAACGGAGTTTTGTCAATAATAACTTTCACACACAGAACATTTTACAAATAGAGAAGTTGGTGGGGTTCCTGATGTTGAATCGGAGAAGTGTTTTAACCTTCAGTAACTGTTTTGTTGAATAACCGTTATGGTTCAGAACTGAACCAGAAAGATGCATGAATGTATCCAGTGTTTCCTGGGAAAAGATCCCCAAATTAGCAGATTAAGTAAAATATTAAAGATGACGATTTAAGGGTTTTTCAGAGAGTTGTGTTGTACAGTTTTGCTTTCTTGTAAAAAGAAAATGAAACGCATGCAGATACTGCTGTTTTTTTAATGCATTCTTATTATTGTATAACTGTTTGTATTCTATGTTCTGTACTTTTTGAAGGGACATAATGGTACATGTAATTTAGGAATGTACGCTTGATACATTTTCATGAATAACACTCTGGAGTGCTGTAACCATAGAATCTCTAAGCCTACCTATGAGGTGAAAGTCTGTAGCTAACCTTGCCGGTAGCTTCCTGACCCTCATTGAGAACTCATCTGGAATCTTCCCACTTTGAGAGGTTGGGTTGGTTGAAAGTTGTTGATCGGGTATCTCAGATTAAACTGTGTATGGTACATAAGATTTTAAATGGGGATGTTCCCAAATATTTTAGAAACTATTTTAATCGTGTAAGTGAAGTTCACACACATGCCACTAGGGGTAGCACCACTGATTTTGTACCACCAAGGGTGAGGACCAACATGGGAAAGGATTCCTTTTTTTATACGGGTGCTGCACTGTGGAACAGGTTACCGGGAGCACTCAAGGTGGTCGGGAGTTTGGGCAATTTTAAAAAGGCCCTAAAAAATGGCTTATGCATAATTAGGCTTGCCTTAGTGGGGGTCATTGTTGTGTGTGTGATCAATCAATCAAACCCTCTGAAGGCAGACTAAGTTGTGTGATGGAAGTTTTGGGCCTATGTACAATGAATGTGTTTTAGTAGAAGTTTACAGTTGATTTAGAAACTTGATACAATGAATGTTGATTCAACTCCATTTGGCAGAGAAGCCACCTGTAGTTTTATGACACCTAACCAGGAGACATGAAGTCTAGGAGACGTGAAGTCTAGGTGACCTGGGAGAGTCTTGTCACCCAGGGGGAAGAGACAGTTTGTCTGAAGACAATGTGGATTCGACTGTATTGTTCTAAGGAGTTAACCAATGATAGAAGAGAGTTGGTATAGCAGCATGTCTGGAGGATGGACCAATGACTTTTGAGAACTGTCGTATCTATAAAATGGTCTGTTTGAAAAATGTTCTGGGGGGGGTTCAGGGCCATCAGCTGGGTAGTGCTGGTGGACTGGATTCTCCCGGTTCCATTATAGAATGCTAGATGGAGCTGTATGGAATTGTCTTTGTGTTAACGTTATTATGTTTGTGTGTGTGATTATGATATGTTGATAACGTTAATACATGTTAAATCCACGTCAAATAAACATTAACTCTATACTTCACCCAACTTCAGCTTAAACGATTGAGTCTCTTAAAAACCACCACGACAGTTGAACAAAACTTTGTTGTGTCATTCTGCTGTTTGTGATGCTCTGGTGTTTGCACGTGACTTAAAATGACTGCGTAACTGCCAGCTGCGAATGCATAGGAAATAAATTGTCTGTCCAACCCCTGTGTTGTCTGTATGTACTATCCATTAGGGGGTATTATTGGAGGATGGTGGAGGGTGGCAGCAGCACAATACACAACAACCGGGTGTGAGTGTGTGAGCATTTATTGCATTGCATGTTCCCACCCCCTAGTGGTCGCTTGGATGATAGCGTCTACTACATGAATACATTATCATTATCATCATAAACATGATCTAGAAAACTGAAAAGGAGTGTATTATTTATACTATGTATAAAAAGTATTTTTGAACTATTTCAATGCAGTGGTGATTCAATTGGAATCTACCACACATTTGTACTTCCACATATAGGCCTACATGTAGGCTACAATATGATACTGAAATGTATAAATATAGGCCTATATGCTTTATTGAATGACATATTGATCGTTTATTTTATTTTTTTAAATAGGCCTACAACTAAAACGTAGAAAAGGCGTATATTTTGTATTTTTGTCTTTTGTGTCCCATGTCGTCGCTTTGCTTTCAGTTTCGTTTCGAGTTTCCTCCCCGTCTTTTGTCTCTCAATCAATCAGAAGCCTCCTGGTTATAGTACACTCCTCCACACCCCCGACGAGTTGTTTGTGTTGTCCACGACCTTATGTTTTTGAGTTCCGGGTACAGAGTGCTGTACCTTTGTTAGTGTCTTCGAAAGTGTGTTCGTACGTTTATTATTTACCCTTTTAGCGTCTACACTCGGTGCAGAGATTTCCGTTTTATCCACGGCAAGGAACAAGACGATAAGCAAAACTACTCATGGGTGGGTCTATTCTCCGATCAGGATCAGCCCTGTTGAAGAACACAAGGTAAGGGGCGGGTTCTACCCATTTGTACTTTTTCATAGCGATACGTCGTTCTTGAACGATTCGTTGAGTAATGAATAGTCTCAGAGTGATTCTTCGTTTGCTCGTGGCCTCGCATCGGAACTGTTGCAGTTCAGTAGAGGAAACATAAATGATTCACTCATTCTGATGTCTACGGGTGCAAGTGTTTGGATAAGTTGTCACGTGACCAATGTTCGGGTACGAGTCCACTTTTTCACCAGGAAGAAATCTTAGTGCA
This sequence comes from Mallotus villosus, assembly GCA_903064625.1. Lineage (NCBI taxonomy): Eukaryota > Metazoa > Chordata > Actinopteri > Osmeriformes > Salangidae > Mallotus > Mallotus villosus. The sequence goes on along the minus strand of CAEFZP010005558.1, from coordinate 16,066 downwards.
TCTAAACCAGCCGAAATAAAATTGAGAAGTAGGGAATTGCACATTTGTGGTAGAACATTTTCCAGCATTAAATACAATAGGCTACATCAGTAGTAGTAGTAGCATCAGACAGTTTGTATGATTTGAAATAGTCATGTATTATCACACTAGAATTTAATTATCGCTCCGAACTGTAAGTTAAAAAAAAAGTAAAAATTACAAAACCTGTAATTATCACTTGTGAACACATATCATTCACGTCTTACTATACTAAACCTAGCAGTCCCGCAAAAGTGAATGTGGTAAACCAATCCTTTCTGTTTTGTCTTCTGTTTTCAGCACCTTGTAGTCCCAGGACCACCTGCATGAGGAGTAAACCCGATCCTCTGGCTCTTCCGAAGGGTCCAAAGTGCTTGTCCAGGTACCTCTACTCATTCCTCTCACTCACAACAAGATGCTCACTATTGGATCACATTTTGGACCCATGATTTACTAAGAGAACCTAATCAAGTGTATAATTGAACTGGAGGTATATATACCTCGATCCTTATGTCTGGCTCAAGCCTTTCCTCCAGTTCCAGCCTAGTCAGCACAGCTAGATGAAGAAATGTAAATATTTTCATGAGACATCTTACATTTAGTCATTTAGCAGACGCTTTTATCCAGAGCGACTTACAGTAAGTACAGGGACATTCTCCCAGAGGCAAGTAGCCTGAGGACACAACGTCATTTGACATGTCCAGGAATCGAACCGGCAACCTTCTGATTTAATAGGCCAACTCCCTAACCGCTCAGCCATCTGACCCCCCATCTCGTGTTGTTGTGATTGTGTCAGTCAGCAACCATGGCCTCCTCCACCCTGCGAGTCTCGAAGGAGCAGTTCCAGTGCTCCATCTGTCTGGAGGTCTTCACCGACCCCGTCTCCACATCCTGCGGTCACAACTTCTGCCAGGCCTGCATCAGTGGCTACTGGAACGTCAACACTGTTTACCAGTGTCCGTTATGCATGGAGACTTTCGTCAGGAGGCCCGAGCTCCGAGTCAACACGGCTTTCAGAGACATGGTCGACAGGGTAGGGTTGCACATTTCGTGCATTTTCCTTAACCGATAGTTGAACACCAGGGGCAAATCTAGGTTCCTACTTTTGGGGCCCCTGGATAAACCTATTATTTTTCCTGTGACCCAGCCAAATTAGGGGGGTCTGGGGGCATCTTCCCCCAGAATACATTTTTGAAAATATCCTTTTAAATAGTGTCCTCTAGTGGGTTTTAGGAAGAGAAATGAACACATTTAGATTTAAAATATGAAAAAAAAACTTTCAAAAACTACACTAAAAGGTTAAGTTTGGAATGAAAATGCCAGTTGGCCGACTGTCAATATGTTCAACAATGGCCAATAACAGACAAAGTGATTATATAGTCTAATGGGAAACATTGATTCAGAAAATGCAGGAACCTACAATGTTTAATAACTTCTGAAGAATTAAGTGTCTTTAGTAAAAATGTAGAAAAACAATACATTCGGCGTCATAGTGGTATCTGATATTCTGTATAATTTAAATTAATCCAAAATTTGTCACAACCTTTGGTCAACCTTTTGAGTTGTGAAACAGTTGAACCACATGTCTCACCTGTTTCCATATCTGTGTCCTCTGTCAGTTTACTGTTCATGAGGTGTGTTGTGACGACATCCAACTGTCTCTGGGAGACATGGCAACTGACCGTGAGTATTATGGTTCAGTTCTTTATTGTCCCACCGGGGAAACTTGTCTTATCAGCAGAGCACAGATAAGATTACACTTGACGCTTTATTTGACCTTCGCCCTTGTCCTTTTTATTTGACATTTTCCCTTTTCCAGAATGCATCTTATCATATTATAGATACAAACATTTATTATTTCCAGTTATCAGCAAGTTTCAAGCTCATTCAATATTTATTTTCCCAGCATTAAAGTAAATGTTTTTATTTGATTAAAGTTTAAGAATTATTCAATGTATTAATGTTTAACTTTTTTTTTCTTCCATCTTCAACATTAAGTTATTAACCCTTACTTGTCTTTCCAACCTAATAAATAACAGATCTAACATAATTGTCACGCTGACACCACCTTCTCTCTTCAGTCTCAACAGATGGATTTCATAAAAGCATTGAACAATTCAAAAACCTAGTCGATGAGAGGATCAACAAACTACAAACGATCGCCGATCAGCTTCTGAAAACAGCAGAGGACTTTCAAGATGTCCACTGCAGTAACACCGCTGGCAGTCAGCGTGGCCGAGTGACAGGGAAAGTAGGAGGGATCACAGCTTTAACAGGGTTAGCTTTGGCCTTTTCTCCTGTTACACTTGGCGGGTCTCTGATTGTGGCTGGAGTGGGGATAGTAGTGGGAGTAACTGGTGGAGTCGTTGGTGCCATCTTTCATAAGAAAAGTACCACACACAGGACGGAAGTCAAAGCAAGCATTGAGAAACTTGTGGCTACATTTCAAACCTTGATTGAACCAATTCAGAAGAAAGTTAAAGTGATCAAACAAGGTCTTGTTGAATTAAACAGGTTAAAAGATTTTTTAACCAAGATCGACAAACTCAAACTCCTAAGGGCTGGTGCCAGTGGAACACTCTGGCTGGCCAATAGTGTCGACGATAAGGGCATTCTCGCGAACGTAGACGGGTTATCTGAAAAGTCTTCCAGTTCAATTCAAAATATTTGTTCAGCGTTACGACGGCAAGCTAACAGTGGTGTTAGCTTGATCCTTCAAACCAACGCTGAAATAAAATTGTTCATCAAGTCTGTTGAAGCCACAGCCAGTAGTTACAAGAAAGCCGTCAGTGGGCTCAGAAAACTGAGGAGGGCATTTGATCAAATGTAGACGTTTATTGTTATGATCTGAGATCACATGTCAAACTGAGGAGTGATATGTGACACGGGTAGTATCACAATGTGTAAGATTAATTTGATACTTTTTGATATGAAATAAAAAAATTACAAGTAAAAATATATCTGAAATGCAGATGAAGTAAAATATTAAATATTATGACCAAAGGGTTCTTCAGAGAGTGCTATGTTGTACAGTTTTGCTTCATTAGAATCAGGAACTTGCAGTACCCAATGCATGAAATGCTTGAAACCCATGCATGCATAGCGCTATCTACACCCCGAAATGTATACGCATCGCATGTGACATTTGTGCGTGATTTTTATCACCTTTTTATCATCTCTGATTTCTATATATTTGGAGTATGTTGTGTTCATAAAGACCACCTAAATATGTTTGTCATGTGTATGTTGCCACTCTTATCATTTAAACTCGCCATCTCTCCTTCCAATTCTTCAAATGAAATAGAATAATGTCACTTCAAGACGGATAAATCATCCGGATAACTTTTATCAAAGTAGAACATAATGTAGCCTTCATTTGTCTGCTGTTTCCTACGATCTAAATGTTTATTAAAATGTATCATATTGGTTCTATGTTAAATTGTCTCACCACCACAAACATCTAGACATTCAGTTCCAAATAATTCATTACATGCACAATGGTTGAGCCTTTCATATTTGAGCCAGTTAAAACCCACGGCTTTGAATCAAACTTGCCTAAAACCGTTTTTCGATGAGAAAGTATAGCCTACAGCCCCATCAAATGTGACAACAGCAGAGGGCACAAGAGACAACAACTAAAGCATTTTTCCCTGGTTGTTCGAGGGACTTTCTGTGAATGTTCCCGGGCCTCTCATGGTTCGAAGCCACAAGAGCTAAAGCATTATATATACCGACAATACATGTTTTCCCTTGTAACATTAAGCCTACCCTCCTATTTAATTAAGGCCACTATGTGTAGCCCAGTGGTAGCATTTAACTGCAGATCAAGAGGTCAAAGGTTCCCTCCTCCATGTTGCTTTGGATCAAAGCATCTGCTTAATGACGCATGGCATTATGTCCCCAAACTTTATTTTCACTTTTTAGGGGAATGTGATGATGGAAATATGTTTTGTATGTTTACATTTACATTTACATTTATTCATTTAGCAGACGCTTTTATCCAAAGCGACTTCCAAGAGAGAGCTTTACAATAGTGCATAGGTCACTGATCATAACAACGAGATATCCCCAACATTGCAAGTAGTCAAACATGGATCGTCCATTGTGAAAAAACCAACAATAAGTGCCAAAGGGAAGAATCATTAGAGCATGGAGTTAAACAAGTTACAATTGAACAACATGAACCTTAAAAGTGCACGAGTGTACCTGTGGAAGAGCAAACAACAGTTTAATCAGTTACAGCTAACCAGCAAGAGCAGCAGGTCTCTAAGTAAGAGTCCTTCTGATCCTGGGAGAAACCTGTCAGACTGGTTGCAAATTCTTTATGTCAACCACTCCCAATGTCCCAACCACTCACAATGTCCCAACCACTCACAATGTCAACCATAACCCTATAAATGTTTGCTGTGGGATGGTTATTATTGTGTTTCTTCTTGACACTTGATCAATGAACATATGAGTACTCCTCTTCAACAAAATGGCATTCCTTCACGTCAGATGCATTGTTTGAGAGAAAGCATCAGATAATAATAATAATAATTGATAGGTTTTATATAGCGCTTTTTTGTAGGTCACTCAAAGTCGCTTTACAGAGTCCAGTGTTCATTCAGACACAGACACACCGGTGGTGGTAAGCTACAACTGTAGCCACAGCTGCCCTGGGGCAGACTGACAGAAGCGAGGCTGCCAATCAGCGCCATACGGCCCCTCCGACCACCACCAACATTCAGATACCTGATAGACATCGTTGTTTGATATTCCTGTTCAACAATCTTTACTTTGGCGTCTACTTTTACCGATCTGTTTTTCAGCAACTTGTGGTCCCAGGAACATCGAAGGAAGGTGGCCAAAGTGCTGTTGCTGACAGGTACCTCTCCTCATTCCACTCACTCATAACAAAATGCCGACTTTGATCACATTCTGGACCCATGATTTACTAAAAGACCATCAACTGTATGCTACCTAAACCTAGCAAGAGCATTTCAAGATTGGCATGGTTAGGTTATCTCAGTACACTAAAAGGTTAAGTTTGGAATTAGATTGTCAGAACTGTTAATATGTTGTTCAATATTTTCTAATAATATGTAGATTAAGTGATTGGAGATGAAAGTATGATGGTTGGTGTGAAATATGTTGGTAGCTGATCTATATAATTTACGTTAATCAGGAATTAGTCACAACTTTTTGTCACAACAACTATGAGTTGTGAAACACAGTTGAACCACCTGTCTGATTTTCATGTCTGTGTCCTCTGTCAGTTTACAGTTCGTGAAGACATCCAACCGTCTCTAAGAGAAATGGCAGCACGTGGCCGGAGGAACAGCATGGATTCTCCCCCTGAATGTGAGTATTATGGTTCAGTTAAGTTCTTCATTGTTCCACTGGGGGACATTGGGTTAGCAGTAGAGCACAGATAAGATTACACTTGATGCTTTATTTGACCTTCGCCCTTTTTCAGAATGCATTTGATCAGATAATAGATCTAATAACGGGTTTTTTTCTCCAATTGTCTAAATATTATTTTTTCCAGCGTTAAAGTACTTTTACTCGTAACTTTTCTTTCTATCTTCAACATTGTTCTTAATCCTTCCTTGTCTTTCCAACTTACAGTTTTTACCAATCGCTATGATGGTTTTTTGCCATACCTTTAACACGTTTCCTAAACTCTTAACACAGTTAGCACAACATCCGTCTGTGTTGGCTATACAATTAACACATTTCTTGTTGCTTTGACACAAAATGCATAGAGTAAACACAAATTTCAAATGCTTCAACTTCTTTTACACACAAGCTCAACCAAGACCAAAACAATCGATTTTTACTGCTCAATTTACCATTGCTTTCACACTGTATGCCAAAACAGATAACATCATGTTCAAAACCTAACTTATTGGCTAAGTCAAAGTGAACAACCGTTCATATTGTGAATTGAAACACAAATATTTCCTCTGTATTTTACGTATTCCATTGCTACTGAGAAAAAGCTGGTTGAAGTTATGCAAATACTATAAATCACAGTTGATTCCCAACTAGGAAACACTCAGGTGTTGAGGTTACCTATTTCAATCGCATGGCCATATAGTATACAGTAACGAGGACCTCTTTGGGCTAATCTTGTGTGGAAAAAGAACAATATAGAGCAACACAAAGAAAGTAAGAATACAGTAATGCTGCACGAGGGAGAGTACGGTAAGACAAGTACCAGGACAAGGGAGAGGAGTGGGACAAGGGCAAGGGAGAGGAGTGGGGCAAGGGAGAGGGAGAGGAGTTAGAATGTGTGGTGGCCCTCAGAGAAGGGCCAGGGCTAGGGTAATACTGTAAATGGCAGCTATATCCCTGTAAGACCCCTTGTTGTAAAGTTACAATGTCATCTTTAGCTCTTTACTGTAATTGCTCATTTCTTTTTTTCGAAAGACCAAATTTATCCAATAGCATTGCAAGACAAGACAATGTGTTTTTTGGAGAGCTAAAGGTGATTTTGACATTTTACGTAGATCGGGTCTTACAGGGATATCGCATATTTACTGTATTGCAGTATTGTCCTGTTGCAAATGAAGCCTTTACTGCAGCAATTATGTTTCTGTCTTCTTTTTTTCAATACAGTAAACGTACATTCTCTAAAGCTACTCTGAGATGGGTCATTCATTTTTGGTTCAGAATTTCTGCAGCAAAGAAACAAATTTCATAACTAAACCCAACAAAACAAAAATGTAGAGAGGCTTCAAAAGAAACTGCATTGCAAACACAATCTATAGTCCATATACTGTGAGACCAGACACATATAGATGAATGCAGTTTCTGTAATTCCATCTGATGTTAGTGTTTTTTATGACATTGTGCTATGATTGACTACATATTAGTGTGAAAAGAGAACGTGTGTTAGTGTTTGCTAGACATGGTGTCATGTTTAGTGTATTTTTGTGTTATGACGATAAGTGTTTGAGTTTAGTTTATAATGAGTGATTTTGAGCATGAAATTAACAGTTTTGCCAATTGTGTGTGGTGGGTGGGTTGGTGCGTTAAGAGTTTAGAAACTTGTTAAAGGTATGGGAAAAACCGTCATAGCGATTGGTAAAAACTGTAATACATAATAGCTAGCGTCATTGTCATTCTGGATCCACCTTTTCTCCTCAGTCTCAACAGAGAGAAACACAGAAAACGTATTTGATGAGAGGATCAATAAACTACAAACTGTAGTAGATCAACTTTTCAAATCAGCAGAGGACTTTCAAGATGTTCACCGCAGAATCACCATTGGTAGTCTGATTGGCAGTGTTATGGGAGCAGTAGGAGGGATCGCAGCTATAGTAGGTGTAGTCTTGGCTCCCTCCACCTTGGGCATATCTCTGATTGGGACAGGTGGTCGTTTTTTGGAGTATTTGGTGGAGCCATTGGTGCTGTCTGCAATATCCAAAGTACCAGACACAGGTCTGTAGTCAAAGACAGAATTGAGACACTTGTGGATACATTTCAAAAGATTGATTGAACCAATGAAGTATAACCTAACATATTTTGATCATGATCTTGATGTTTTAAAAAGGTTCAAACATATATTTTTATCCACCAATGAAATCATCAAAGCCTTTAGGGCTGGTACCAGTGCAGCGGTCTGGTTGATGAATGGTTTAGATGATGTGGCCGTTCTGGCGAACTTTATCAGTATATCAAAACAACAACAATTTCAGTTCAATCTATTCGTTCAGCCATACGCATTGTAGTGCTGTCTGCTTTTTTGACATGTGTAGACATAGCCTTCATCTGGGTAGATGCCAATGAGCTCTATGAGATGAGTGAGGAGCGAAGAGATCAAGGTAACACTGAAACATTGAAGTTAATAAACTCCATTAAAGACACAGCCAGTAGCTACAAAGAAGCTGTCAATGAACTCAGAAAACTGAGAACGGTATTTCATGCCGCTTCTTCGATGATCCAAGATCACTTGCGAAACTGAGGAGTGATGAATTGATATGTGACAAGGTAGTAACAATTATGTGTAAGATTAATTTGATACCTTTTGATGTGAAAGAAAAAAAGTTAAAGTAAATTATTTTTTTATGCACATGGTTATTCGTGATCAAACATATAGAAACAGAGTTTTGTCAATAATGACTTACAACACTCAGTACATTTTAAAGATAGAGAAGTTGTTGGGATTGCTGATGTTGAATGGGAGAATCGTTTTGACCATTAGTAACTGTTGTTGAATAACCATGATGATTCAGAACTGCACCTTAAAGAAATGCATGAATGCATTCAGTGTTCCCTTGGCAAATATCCCAAAATATCTCTTAAATGCAGATTAAGTAAAATATGAAATATTATGACAAATATGTCTTCAGAGAGTTTGATGGTGTACAGTTTTTGCTTTATTATAAACAGGAACTTGCAGTACCCAATGCATGAAATGCGTGAAACCCATGCATGTATATACCCCTACCTGAAATGTAGACATTTGAGCCTGATTTTTATCATCTTTTTGCATGTTATTATTGTAGTACTGTGATTTGTATTTCATATGTTTGTACCATTTGTAAGGACGTATTTGTACATGGATGAAGGTACACTTGATACATTTTCATTAATCACTTAACTAAGCACATATATCTTAACGTGCCCAAGACCACAACCGTGGGTCGCTCATCTCAATTCCGACATTTGTTTTATCTCAGTTTTTGTTGTTGTTGCAGAATGTAATTTTCATGAAGATTTGAAAAAAAATATTTATTGGTATTGCTCCTTAATTTAAGAATAAAGACAACCTAAATATGTTTGTCATGTGCATGTTGCCACTCATTTAAACTCGCCATCTCTCCTCCCAATTCTTCACATAAAATAGAAGAATGTCACTTCAAGACGGATAATCCGGTTAACTTTTCACAGAGAAGTAGAACATTAAGACACTTGCATCTTACTCCAGAACATAAACTCTGCAATATGTTTGAGGCAAAAAACTTCACAAAATAACACATTTTCTTCTCTTAACATTTTATTAATACTTACATTTTTTTTAGGTTGTTCATTTATTACACAGAGAAATTAGCCACACATGTAAATGTCATTGTATTCCGTTATATTTAACATTTTAGGGTTAATCAAGTTATTATTTTTCCTTTTCAGAGCTAAAAGCTAAAAAAGTTACACAATAACTGTCACACTGTTGTCTAAGGTTGAAGAGCACACTGGGACAGTAGACTAACACTTCACAGAGACAAAAAAAAACTAGGGTGATAAAAAGAAAAGAATACGACTGAAGTAAAAATGAGTCAAAGAAATTTAACGGACAAGCACGTACATTCACACATCTCTGCCCTTTTCTCAAACGCAAAACACCACCCCCCTTTTCCCCTTATTTGGTAAGCTGTTAGGCTCCACCCATTTCCCCTTATTTGGTAGACGCCTGCCCGATTCTGATTGGCTGATTCTCAATGCAAACTCAGAGGGACGCTAACCATCTCGTTCACACGTTCTTCATCACCTGCTTTTGTCATCATCTTCATCAGCTAACACACTTTCATCCTCCTCCTTCTCATCATCATCATCATCATCATCTTCCTCCTCGTACCAAACCTGTGCTAGTAAAAGGAGGTTTAGGGACAGGAGTGTCATCGCTGGAAAAGAAAGCTTCACCACTAATAAGCTTGAGAACTACTTTTAAAAAGCACAATGTCTTATGGACGATAGTGCACCGCTACACACACACTGTTCTCACACACACACACACACACACACACACACACACACACACTGTTCTCACACACACACACACACACACACACACTGTTGTCACACACACTGTTGTCACATGCACAGCGCTCTCTTGGGGTGTTCTAGCTGGCTGCTTGGGAACGTGGTCAGTTCTACGGGGATTTCAACAAGGCAGTGGGAAGCTTGGTATGTGCTTGAATCCGACGGTGTTCATTAAACTTGTATTTCATATTAGGAAGCCTCATATTCTTACTATGAATCAGTTTCACTTGTGCAACTTGACCCGGACAGTCTCAAATGGCAGTTAGTAACTATGTGCTACTAAGTGTGCTGAGTCTTAACCCTGTAAGACCCCTTGTTGTAAAATTTCAACATCACCTTTACCTCTTTAATTGCTAATTTCTAAAGACCAAATGTATCCAATAGCATTGCAAGGCAAGACAATAGGACCCATCGGTTATGTAAATGTGTCCGTTCCACAAACAAATCTTATTTGCAAATGTGTATTTTGGAGAGCTAAAGGTGATGTTGACATTTTAAGTCGGGTCTTTTAAGTAGCACACTAGACAGGAAGTGGGACATCAGGATGCGTGTTTAGGCCTCTGGATGTGCAGCGGCTGCTTCCTGTTTGGCAGTGGACGGGCTGGTTCATTGTCAGGTCAGAGAAAAGACACAAAGGTCAAAGGTCACTGGTGTGGGGGGGGCGACGTGACCGAAGTCATCTTCAGGTTCAAGGGACAAGACTTGACATTTTGTGTCATTTGTGCTTGTAAAGGCTATGAGAGCTATTAATCATATGTGCACACACACACACACACACAAGTGTATTAACTAAAGCTAAGAAGCCACATACTAACCCGTTACAGCACACGCTCACTAATCGATTGGCTGTGTGTCCAACAGGATGATACACTATTGGCTGTTCCAGCTGTCAACCACTTTCAGTTAAGTACACAAAGCTTGTTGTACACATCTACATAAAGACCACCACATTAAGCTTGGTGTTCAGCTTGCTCCTTTTCAACTAGATAAAGACTAAGAAATGTTCCAGTGGATGGTAACCAGACCACATATTCTGCCTCTCCCTACAGGCTGATTTGCGTATAGCAAACATTATCCACCTTAGCAAACTAATGGTCTTTTAAAACGCTTGCTAGCTTGTAATTTGTGTCCATCTGTGGAGAGACTTTGGGATGGCCTGTAGTATCGGAAGCACTTGTGTTTTCTTCTGACCAGTGGGAGATAGTAATGCCATTCGTGTTATCTTTGCTTCAGACCTTTAACCATCAGCTTCAACACACACACACACACACACAAATTATCAATGTACAAAAAAAGTCCAGTCTATATTCACATGGGCAGAAATCAGGCATGCATAATACACAGTCAAAAAACCCAACCCCATTTCCCGCCAAGCCCTGGCCACACCCACAACCTTACCATACCCTACACTGGCCACACCCCTTCCCCACCCACCCCTGGACCCTAGTGGGAAAACAATATTAGTCCCTTGGACGGGGAGAGATGGAAGACTTAAAACTCTCGGAAACAACTTTGCCATGGCGATCATGTGACCAACGACCAATAAATGCCTTCCCCCTCTCTGGATTAGTAAAAATGATGAAAATCGAAATAATAAACATAAACAACAAAACAAATGGTAAAGGTAGTTTACTGACACATATTGTTTTAAGTATTTGAATCTCCTACAGTGTTGATTTTTTTTTCTATCTATTTCCAAACTCAGTATGTTATAAAGAACAGCTTTGTTATTTTTGCTATGTCATTATTGTCATAGCCATTATTATTATTATTATTAGCAACAGCATCGTCCTCATCATCCACAACATCCGTATCATAATTATTACTATTGGTTAACACTAGGGGCGGAGCCTCTACAGGACCCGCCCACTCTCTAGGTTAAAAGGGCTCTATTGGCTGAGAGGCATTCTGAAAGAGGGAGGGAGAGAGCTCAGGCCGCCACCCTTAAAAACGCCCTTTCCTCACTTTCTCCTCTCGTCTCTATTGCCTATTTTTTTTCCTCAAATTCTCCCTTTCTTTCCCTTTTACATTTATAAGTATCCTTCTTCTCAATCTCCCTCTCACTCTCCCTCTCTCTGTCTCCTTTTCTCACAGGATGAGGGGACATTTCGGGATGGAGTTTAGGAATTGGGCCTCAACCATTCTCCATATTCGCCTGTGCTGCGTACACTCCTTCACAAGCTCTTTGTAAAAACCTCCCTCTCCGACTCTCTCAGTGGGAATGAAGTGATACAAAGGGTTGATCCGTGACAAATGAGACATCCTCTCCTCCGAACAAAATTCTCACACACCCTCACCATCTACCATTCCCTTTCCCAACCTCCCCTCTCTCTCTCTCTCTCTCTCTCTCTCTCTATTTCTCTCTCTCTTCAACAGGACACCTCCATGGTGTGGGGGGGGGACGGCGGCATCTGCCCCCCCTGGGAGCCCTGGGAGAGGGTGCGCGAGCGGGAGCGGGAGCCCTCCATGGAGTAGGAGGAGGAGAGGGAGGTGGTGCGCGAGCGAGACAGACGGGTCATGCAGGACGAGGCCACTGGGGGAGGAGAGGGGAGGAGGAGAGGGGAGGGAGAAGGAGAGGAGAGGGAAGGGAGAGGAGAGGAAGGGGAGGAGGAGAGGGAAGAGAGGGGAGGGGGGAGGAATGAGGTGGAGCGGGTGGGAGAGGGACAGTTGAAAACAAAATGTGGGGAAACGAGAGGGGGAAGAAAGGAGAAGACAGAGGAAAAGAGCGGTGAGAGGAGGGAGAGAAGGAGGAGAGAGAGAGAGAATATCCATTAGATAAGATACAACGACACGTGAACACAGATTCCGTGAGTGTAAAGACGAGCGGGTGCGAGCCTGGCGTATCTTACTGTAGCCCATTCCTTGGATGAAGTACTTGAAGGCCTCGGTCAGCTTGCTGGGCTGCAGTCACACGGGAGAGACACACACACACGGCATCACGAGACGCTCCGTTTACCGTCGCGGTTTGCCGGTTGTAAACAGGTAAACAGACGTGTTGTTGTTGTGCGTGGAGTTACCTGGGTGAGCTGAGGAAGACCACCAGCATCGGCCATCTGAGGAGGAAGAGCAGGATGGGGAGTTAAGGTGTGTGTGGAGTGTTCGTGTGTGTGGGGTGTGTGTGGTGTGGGTGGTGATGGTGTGTGTGTGTGTGTGTGGTGTGAATAGACGCATAACTACCTTCAGGAATGAAGTTGTTGTTGGGTCCAGTTTGCTGTTGCACTCCACCTAGTGGCCACAGAGGGTAAAGCAGTCAGTGAGTCACTGCACCAAATCACAGGATGTTTCTACTCACTATCGGTATCATTTGTAAGATCTTATGCATGTGTTTAGTATGTCATTTCCTGTCTTATGTATGTCGTTTTATTTATTAAAAAAGATAAAGAATCTCACTGCAGCTTCCTCGTACGGGGCCTGATCACCAACCACAAGCATCACTGGACACCTGGAGACACAGAGAGAAAGAGACAGGGAGAGAGACAGGGAGGAGAGACAGGGAGAGAGAGAGAGACAGGGAGAGGGAGAGACAGGAGAGGGAGAGTTGGAATGTTTACATAGAAAAGGGCAGCAGATAAATCCTTAGAGTCTGATCTGATTGGATGCTTACTTGAAGGTAGTGTTGCGGTCGATGTTCAGGTCCCTGCGGCTAGAGAAGAGGAAGGGAAAAGAAAAGGTTAGTGTGTGTGTGTGTGTATGTGTGTGTGTGTGTGTGAGTGTGTGATGTGAGTGAGTGAGAGATGGTAGATGTGGTCTGGAGTGAGGGCGAGTGTGGTGTGTGTGTGTTGGAGTGTGTGTTCGAGAATGTGTGTGTGAGTGTGTTTGAGAGGGAGTGTGTGTGAGTGTGTGTGAGAGTGTGTGTGTGTGTGAGTATCCGAGCGGTCAAACACCTGTTGTAGCTCTTCCAGAAGAGCTCCATGTTGACCAGGTTGGGGGCTTTGGAGATGCGATCTTTGTGAGACTGCAGAAGCTCAGTGTTGGCTGACATCTCCTCCTATGAAAACACACACACACAGTGTCACACACACACACGGTGTCACACACACACACACACACAGTGTCACACACACCCACACACACAGTGTCACACACACACACGGTGTCACACACACACACTAACACTCCCCACAGTCAAATAATAGATACCTAATAATATCAAACAGTGTGGCGAGCGTGTGTGAACACGTCGTGTCAGACACACCCCATGGATTGGGAATGTATCGGGTGGGACTGAGCTGTTTCTGAGCAGATGTTACAAAACGATGTTTCATGAGGATACGACCCACACCAACACACACACCACACACCACAGCACAGACACACACACAGACACAACACAACACACAACACAACACGACAGACACACCACACACACACACACTCCCCTCAACACCTCACACACTTACCAGACTGAACAATGACTCATATCTGGTCTGTGAGGGAAGATGTCAGCGTGGTGAGCTGGAGACAGAAGAAGAAAAGAGTTGAAAGAGAATCAACAACACTGACTCAACAACTCAAAACAACCCCAAAAACAACCTCAAACCAACCCCAGACAACCCAAACAACCTCCAACCAACCCCAAACAACCTCAAACACACCACAAACAACCGCCCTGCCACGACCCTTCTCTGCTAATCTATAACTGATCGACTTTCCCGACCACAGCGTCTAGTGTTTGTATTGACGAATTGTGAACTAGATAGAGAGCATTAGCGGTGTGTATTACCGTGCACGGGTCACATGGTCATTTGCATGCAGGTCAGAACTGTATGCAGCTGATATGTCGATGTAACCCGGGTGGTAATGGTATGGCTGAATCGATCCACATATCGATCAACCGTTTAAGTGAACGTGGAGGGGTGAGGGAGAGAGAGACACTGAGCGAGACAGAGAGAGAGACACTGAGAGTGGGAGAGAGAGAGAGAGAGAGAGAGAGAGAGAGAGAGAGGGAGAGAGAGAGAGAGAGAGAGAGGAGAGGGAGAGAGAGGGGGGCAGACAGACCGTCTGAGGCATGCCCAGTCCATCCAGCCCCGGTCTCTGGGTCGCTGTTGATCAGGACCAGACTTCCCACCGAGTCCGGTATCCGTCTGGAGAGAGGAGGGAGAAAGAGAGGGGGGAGAGAGAATAGAGCAGGAGAGGGAGGCGTGGTTACTGTGCCTCACGACTTCTTTTTGCGCCCGCGTTGGAGAGGGTAGTGAGTGGGAGAACAGAGGTTTCGTCGTCTAGTCTTTAGAGACTGCTGAGGCAGGAGAAACGTATGGGTGGACACCCTCGCTTTAGCTACTCTCTTCTCTCTCTCTGTCTGTAGCTGTTTCTCCCTCTCTGCTGTCCTTTTCCTGGTCGTGTCTTGTATAGGTCGTGTAAAAATCCGACTTTTCAAACTGCGTAGCGAGTCAAACTATGGGCAAATCTGGGACTTCATAGCTAGACAGTAAAGAGAGAGAGAGTAGAGCGACGCGAGAGGAGATGATAGAGAGAGAGATAGAGAGAAGTAGAGAGAGGAGAGAGAGGTGTCCTCACTTACTGTGAACTTGGTGAGAGAATGTAGCGCCCGCTCCCACAGGCCGACCTCATACCCGTACGTGCCGGAAACTGAACACGGAGATCGTAACACAACACTTAGTAACACACACACACACACACCCTTCCACAGACACACACACAACACACACACACGTGGCTTTCTCCAGCGCAGCAACATTTATCAACTCGCCTCAACTCGTCGTACCTAACGCGGCCAAGACACACGAGGGATAATTCCGCACTAATCATTTCGGATGCAGAGTTATGACTCCAATCGGCACCGGTGTTTACTTTTACACTACTACACACTTAAAGAACTGCAGACCACCACCCCGCTGGGATCATGTCAGCCAGGTCTCCATCGATGACACTGGTACTTCACGACAGAGAAGCAAGGTGTTTTGACATGGAAATCACACACACACACACAACAGACAACACACTTCAAATACATCTTGCAGTGCACAAAGACTATAGACACACACCCACGAAGATGCAGTGTGTGCATATGTGAAGGTCTCTCCCTCTCTCTTGATCTCTCCTCTCACCCACCCACACCACACCATCACAACAAATACTACACACAGCATCTAAACAGGCACAGGACGCTTGTGTCTTGTTCTCTCTCACCACCCTGCTCCATCTCTACGCACCAACACAAGCAAACATGATCCGGAAACGTAGGGTGAGGTCGTTCTGCCCGCCCGCTGCTGCCTCCTGCCCATGACGTCGATGGGACCAGGTGAAAGTTCTTCACAATCTCCTCGCTCATCTCCTCGAA